>JAODAL010016710.1:0-79873 GCA_025379985.1 Phyllomedusa bahiana | reverse complement strand
GGGGCAGCGTTTGGGGGCTCATGCGTGGTCCAGGACAGGTAGTCTTGTCTGTTTAGTGTTTGCACGAAATTCAGAGTGGGGACTGCTGCCAAGTTGTTGCCAACCACTTAGGTTGGGTCAGCAAGCAGGCAGAGACAGCCTTGTGGACCTAGTGCTAGGGCCACTATCTGTTTGTTTTCCCGGTGTACCTCTCCGGGGTCCCTAACAACTACCAATATGTACAAGTGAGAAAATAGCTGTTTTGTAGAAATGACATACTAGATATGAATAAATTCAACAGTATTCCCCATAGCTACAAGAAAAAAAGGCAGTTTAAACAGGCCTGGGTAGAAATGCTTTATTTATTAAATATCATCTGGTTTAACGTTGTCCTTTGACCTGTGGTATCATTGTTATTTTACAGACAGTTTCCTTTGTATGCTAACAAATCTTGCTTTAGTCAACTCCTTACTCTAGGTCGGTAATCTATGTAATACACATAATCCTGCTCTTCTGGTTTTTTGAAGAAAACATTAAATATTCAGGGTCTCAGAGGAAAGAATTTTAACCCAGAATCTAGTGAATTCTGTTGAGTGAATATACTTGCGAAAAAAATGGTCATGCCCTTTAGTTTTAACACTTTATGCAGCCCAAAGCTTCCTTTTCTACCATCCCAAAGACTGCAGCCCAAAAGTGAAATCACATAGAACATATAATCCATTTTTTTCATAAAATATTGGTAGGTTAATTGGCATCCTCTTAAATTTTTCCCAAATTCCTGTGTGTCTGTAGTGGGCAGATTAGTTAACCCTGTTGGTCTGATGTAAATGAGACAATATCTGCACTTTAGAATTTGTTGGTGCTATATTAGCAATTTATAAATAATAATCATACATATCACAATACCTTTATTTCTGAAGTAAAGTTGACCCTTGGACTCCACCACTGAAGTTGACCCTTGGACCACCACTGAAGTTGTTTCTTGGGGCCCACCAGTGAAGTTAATCCTTAGGCTATGTTCACACCGGCTTAATTGCGGGCGTAATTTCACCCCGCAAATTAACGCCGTGTAGACGGGGGGGGGTGTGGGGGGGCTGCACCTCGCCGACCCATAGACTATCATTACTAGCGCCGCGTATACGCCGCTAGTAAATGACATGTCACTCTATGAGAACTGTGATTACCGTAATGCCTGGGCCGTATTTCAGCCCGTAATTCCCGTGGAATTGATTCTTGGGCCCCATTCTGCAGCTGTTGTATATGACTGCATATACTGCACATGACTTTAGCTTTAGGCTCCTCTTTCTCCCTGAAGAGCAGCCCCAGGCCTGCTATTCTCAGTGGCCCACCATGCTCAGGTCCCACCATCCCAATGACTCATTTGCTTCCCTGTGCAGCATGTTTGTCTGTGCATGTGATTGGCTAGAATGTATAGAAAGTCAGCAAGCACAGTTTACTGGCAGCACTTGTATGATATACTTCAGCCAATTAACACAAAATGCCTTACTCTCCACAACCAGCATTACTGATTGAATGAGGATTGTATAGAATGCTGTGTACAGGGCCAGGACGATGGGTAGGCAGAGATAGGCGATCGCCTAGGGCCCCTACCTCTGCCTGTCACTATGGGCGCAGGAATGGAGACGCCCAGAAGCTGAACCACTCCATACCGGAAGGTGCCGTCTGCTTTGTTAGGCTAAGCTCACATGGTTAATTGCGGGGCGTACAGTACGCCCCGCAATTACGGCGGGTGTTCGGCAGCTTCGCGCTGATCGGGGAGTACACCCACGATGTGGGGAGGAAGGCCATTAGGTGGAGGAGGGATCAGAACAGGAGGGGATGGGCCCTAGGAAGGTGTGGGGATCAGAGCGTGGGGGAAGGGCCACTAAGGAGGTGGTGACGGGGAATCAGAGCAGTGGGGGGAAGGGACACTAGGGAGGGTGGTGGGGAGTCCCGAGCAGTGGGGGAAGGGCCACTAGGAGGTAGAGAGGGGGGAAACAGAGCAGTGGGGGAAGGGATACTAGGGAAGTGGTGGGGGAAGTCAGAGCAGTGGGGAGAAGGGCCACTAGGGACGTGGGGGGGATATCTGAAAGGTAGTGGGGTCTCCAGGGCCCTATTAAGGGGTGGGGGAAAGATTCAGGAGCTGTGGGGGGATTCAGAGTGGGGAATTAGCGATATTATATGGCCTTTTAAACAATTTTGGGACAGTCCATGTGATGAGTCATGTCTTTAGGAAGATTCTGTTTCAGGTTATGGAACATCTGAGTTAATTAGAGACTCAACCTTGTGGATGTATTTTACATTAACATCAGAAAAACAATGCTATGTGTTATATCATTATGTGAAAGTTTAAGAAGGTTCAGCCATGATATCAGGAAGAGAATTGTTGGACTTGCACAAAGTCTGGTTCTATCATTGGGTGCAATTTCCCAAAGATTACCCCGAAGGTTGCGCTTGGTTTTATCTGTACAAACAATAATACGCAAGTACAAACAGTGGGAATTCCAGCTATCATACACTCAGAAAGGAGTACAGTTCTTGTCTCAGAGATGAACATGTTTTGGTCCCGACATGTGCGATATCAAACCATAGAACTAAAGCAAATGACTTTGTGGAAGATGCTGGGCGGAAGCTGGTAGATTGTGTCATTATCCACAGTGAAATGAGTACATGTATCAAATGGGCTCTGAAAGGCTACTATGCCAAGAAAGAAAGCCAATTTCGCAAAAAAAGAGAACATATGTAAAAGCTCAGATTAATGTTTGCATACCTGCACACAGGAACAACAAAGACTACATTTGTGGAGACTTGTCCTGTGGATTTTCTGACAAATACTTAAAATTGAACCTGTTTCGACCATAATGACCATTGTTACCATGTTGGAGGAAAATGAGAAGCTAGGTAAGCCTAAGAACAACCATCCCACTGTGAAACATGGGGCGTAGGGCTAGCATCATCTTGTGGGGTTGTTTTTTCTGCAGGGAAGAAGACTGGTGCAACCTTACACAATATAGATGAGCATCATGAGAGAAGATTATGTGACAATACTGAAGCAGCAATCTCAATTTATTAGCCTACGGAAGTACAGCTTGGGTGGGCAAAATTGGGTCTTCCAAAGCCCTGATATCAATCCAATTGAAAATTTGATGCGGTAAGATGAAAAGGCAGGTGCGAGCAAGGGAAACTACAAAACACTGTCTACAGTTACACCCAGTTCTCGACAGGAGGAATGAGCCAAAAAATTCTTAGACCAAATATTGTGTAGAATGCTTGTGGAAGAATATGCAAAACATTTGACCCAAGTCATTACAGTTTAAGGCTATGTTACACAAGGCGTAAATTGCCGTTGGCAGTATTTCAGCGCATAATTTGCACTTCAATACAGTACAAAATATGCTGACGGCGAACCAATTCGGTTTAATTCATAGCCTCATAGAGAGTATGATTTAATTCTGTCTTCCCCATTGCCATATTGAGAATACCGGGGGATATGACCATGTGACATTCTATTCAAGTCTCCCGACCTCTCTTCCAGTCTCTCGCCCTATTTCTTATCTATCTGATATACCCCCACACGATAATTTAAATGTAGTGTTTTTTTCTCGTGAGTATTATGCATCTTTATATAAAACTCATTTCACATCATTTTCGCTTAACCCTTTGCTATATACTTCCAATCCTTTTTCTCTCACTACAGTATACTCAACAAAATGTGAAGTACCACCCTTACATTTTTTGTAAATTTTGTTCATGTATCTTTCATGGGTACAACACATGAAGATATTACCACTTTGATGCAGATTTAAAGCTAGTTTTCATGTACAGCTTCTTTTAAAGTGTAAATAATTCAAAACCTATCTGCAATCAATGTCTGCTAAATGTTGGGAAACAAGTGTGTACATCCTAAGTGGAAAATGGGCAAAATGTGGTCCCAATTGCATTTCCCTCAACGGTGTCCGGTATTGTCATTGACTTCTTATTGTTACAGGGATCTTAGGTTTGTGAATGGGCGAGACTTGCTGTGTTAACAGGGTTTATGTTTTGTAAATGTTTCGTAATTCTCTCAGCTAATTCTTCTGTGATTGAAATTCTGTAAATCCCAGGGGCGAAGTCTTCTTCTTACAGCAGGCGTGTCTCTCCTCCCAGGTGGCGTGTCTTTCCTACCAATGAAGACCTCGTGATATCATCTTCTTGGGTGAAGGCTCAGTAGAAGAAAGAAGGATAGTCTGCAAGAGAAAAGCTAATATACAGACTCCTCTCATGCTGCTCCTGTGTCTGCAGAGCTTAGGCTGATCCATATAGCACTTTGCTGTGTATATGCAGTTTATACACCGAGCCTGCAATTGTATAGACGAATGTGAGGAGTGTTAACACTGCCCCCCCCCCTTCCCCACTGTTACCAGGCAAATCAGAACTGTCGGTTATAATGGAGCAATGCACACTGCGCCTACCCCTTCGCCTCTAACCCTGTTAACAGGCAGGAGATGCTTTTAATACTGTGTTTAGACTATGAGGGGATCTGTGACTTAAACAGCCAGTAATTTGCCAGATTATTCAACCTAGAGCTGGGAGATGTTGGAAGACTGTGTATTAGAGCTCCAGAGACCTTGGTTTCAATTATTGATTTTTACGCTAGAAAAGGGGGCGAGCAAAAAAAAAAAACACAGAGTTTGCAGGCAAAGCAAATTCACAGCCTCTGGGCAGACTCGAGAGAACAGGGGCACGATTCCCCCTATGCATACCTGGGGGGGTATTCAGACTGGCTGAATGAAATGTCAGGCCAAGCCTATTCACCTCTGCATGGGGGAGTGTTAGGGGCTTGGGTCAGGTCAGGGGCTTTGTTCCTGACCCACTCGAGCAGCAGAAAAACAAGATTCCGATTTACAAGAATTGCTATATGCCTGCTATACTAGTGACAGAGGTAATGCAAAACCAATTACAAAAGTGCCTTTTTTTTAACTGTCCCCATAATCTGAGATATGATCTTAGGTTAGTGATTAAAAATCCCGCTTTTTAAGTTTTGGTTTTATCATCATCTCACCTCATTCTCAATACTAGTCACTGGTACCATGTTTAATTAACATGTGTGCCGCTCAGGGCGCCTGCCAGTGGGCCCACCCAGGTTGCATACGTTTTTTTCAGAACAACAATGTTTTTGATGGTGCAAGAAACATGCGTTATACTCGGTGTATCATTGATTTTACCTATATGGAGAAAGGGTGCTTCCATTTTGTGTTTCTGTCCCAGCCCAACTTCACAGGCTGTCATTAAGAAGGGCAGCTTGCAGGTTCGGGTTGTCTATTTATTTATTTTTTTCTTCTGAATATGGAGGTCGGTTGACCACAGCGGGAAGGCCTGGATTGGGCTCGATTGAGAGGTAAGATAGAGATAGGATTGCTGCCACCGATTTGAGATAACGATTGAAAAGTAACGTGGGGCAGCTTTAACATCTTTTCGATCTAAAAGAATAGTGAACCGAGCAGTTCCTCATTGGAAATTTAAGCATGGCACCTGATGGAAAAGAAACAATGTGCTGTAGACCTGAAAAAAAAGAATTGTTTTAGATCGCATAAAGTTGGCCTAGGCTATGAGAGTTTGTCAACACCCTAAAACTGTGCTGCATACACAGTGGCCACGGACCAAAATGAGGTCTTAAAAAACAGACTAGATTTCGCCTCAGAAATAGGTATCGCATTGGTTGACCAAAGAAGTGTGTGCACAAGTATGCTTTGAATCATATCCAGAGATTTGTCATTTCGCAAATCAGACTTTATGATTGCTTTCAGCAGATGCTGCAGAGGGTTAATAGCGCTGTGAGAGTGCCCAGGGTGGCAGGGATACGGGGTCAGGCCTGTTCAGTGTCATAGCATTAGCTGCACAGTGCACACTCAAATTGGTCTGCATGACTGTCATCACAGAATGGAAGCCTCTTCTAAAGATGTTGACCCCCCCCCCACAGATAAGGCCCACAACTAGTTTTTGAGACAAACTAGACTAAGACATTCTGGAAAATATGTTCTGTTCTCTAATTAGACCAAGATAAGATCATATTTTAGTTCAGATGATGCCAAGCATGTGTCATGGCAGCAACCAGCGTGTAAAATTAGACAAGTGTGTTCTACTAAAGACAAGCATGGGGACGTGTCGCGTGGAGATGTACTTGGTTTGGGCGCTGTATGTGTGCTGCCTGGCTCTCGGGTATCTAAAGTTCATTGAGGAATCCATTGGAATGCCAGCATGTTACTGTGACATACTCAAGACAGAGCATGAGCCCACCCCCCCCCCTTTGGTACTGGGCCAAAGGGCAGTATTCAAATAATGATAATGAACCTCATACAACTAACCCAAGATGGACCACTGTTTTATTGATAAAGAAAATAAAGGTAAAGGTGCTGAATCAGTCAAGCTTTGTCTCCAGAATCTAACCTTATTGAGCAGTCTGTTGAGCATCCTCAAAACACGAAGGATAGAGGAGTGCAATGTCTCTAACAACATCTCACCAGTTCTGTGATGTTTTCATGAGAGGAGTGAAGAGGATTCCAGTAGACTGCAACCTGTGAAGCTCTAGTGAACTCCATGCCCAAGAGAGATTAAAGGCAGTGCTGGAATATAAGGGTTCTAGGCCACAACAAAATATTGTCACTTTGGGCACATTTTGTCCATATTCACTTAAGGGGGTTGTACAAGTAAATTTACCTGCGAACAAGCTGCTACTCAAATGACATATTTACATTGTATAAATGTCTCATTGGTGTCAGTATTTGTCCTTGTTAAGATACAATCAATATTTAGAAAAATGTGAGGGTTCTGCACTCACTTTTGTGAGATTATCTGTGTATGTCAGATGTCCCTTTTTTAGTTGTTCTCCACTACGAATAACTTTTGTTTTATTTTGTATCCTCATCTTCTTACCTTAATTGTTTATGCCAACCTGTTATTCATATATTCCATACACCTGCTTCCCCGATCCCTCTCCCTTTCTTATCGTCCATACTCCCCTCCCCCTCGTTTTTCCTCCTCATTTTATGTGTATATTTCTAGTTTTATTCTTTACCTTATCTTATGCTTTTCTATTTCTCTTCTTCCTCACACTACAGATTACTCTGTCTCTCTGTACACTACACCCCCTTCCTTCTTATTATCGCCTGATCTTCCCATCTCCTCGGCTCCACTGTTCCATCTACCATTTATTTAGTCCCATATTCCACTTATCTGGCTTGCTGCTTCAGTTCCTTTCCTTTATTCTCTTTTCTCTTGATGATTATCCTTGCTCGTCTTGTATTCTTCTTCCCTTTCCACTTTATTTCAGCTCTTGTTTCCTATTTTAAAGGGTCAATTTATGGACCAGGTTTATTTATTGTGTCTATATTTATTACCTCGCAACAGAGCCTTGTGGGATGAAGGCACTACTTGCGCCGAAGTGTGAGGACCGTGGGAATACCAGATGCCTATAGGTATATAGTTGAACCCCAATAGCTATAGGTATACAGGTTGCCTCTCAATTAGCCATGTAATTACAGGTTTCACCCCGTAGCTATAGATTTCAAGTTGTCCCCGACGCCGTGTAGTATCCTATAGTTATATGATTGTTCCACACAACGTCTTCGTAAACAGAAACTAACAAGTTATGGGTTGATTAAATAAATAGTACTCTTCTCTTACCCGTTTCTCCGATGAAGTTCCACAAATGATGCCTGGGTTCCTGCCACACATAATGTCACAGAAGGAGACAGTGATGACACTTCATCATGCCACCTGTGACTCTGTTTGTTCCTGCTTGCAACCCCACTCAGAGTACTCTATGAGGCAGGGAGCTATCGCTCTTCTGCTCAGTAGTCTTCAATGTATCAGTGTCCAAAGACATGAGTGCATGTTGATAATAAAGTCCATGGGCATCTCAGCCCACTGGCAAGCGGCTTCATGAACCCAGTGAGACTGTCTGGCAATAGGCCCTGCGGTGATGATTGCAGGTTCGGAGCACTGGTCTAGTTTATCCGGGCTCAAGCCCGGATATGAAATACCTTAGTGACGCCCTCGATGCAGAAGTTCTGCCACAGACATAGATTACTTTCCTACCACTATAGCTCTACCCATGATGGGCGTTAGTACCAACTTGTACACAAGGCACTCTTCAGAACATAAAAGTGATTACACTTCATGTTATAATCAGGTCTCACAGGTGGACATCTTCTCTGATGAAAGTTTTTTCTCTTGTCCCTTTTCTTCTCCATCGGGTACAGACAGCAATGTCGATATCCCTTCGGCCTTCTGAACAGTGGTCACCTGCAAGAATTACCCCCATAACATGTTATTAAAATTAATGAACTAGAATTTTTTATTGCTGAAAGAAAGTCCAAATTTATGACATAGTGGGGGTGAGTCATGGCTGGCTATATCAGAACTATGATAGGTGTGGCATTAACTTACAGGGTTTACAGCTTTATTGTAGAAGGAGGATCTGCTAAAAATCAGAAGAGGGGAGAAGTTGTATGTCTTTATATAAAATCCTGTCTCAAGTGTCATGGGTGCCCCTGCGACCCTCAACCCGGGTCGCAGGCGCACCCGTGCCCCCCAGTCTAGCAGCGCCGCTGCCCGCATGTTGGGCAGCGGACGCGCTTGTCCTGCCGGCCGAGTCCCAGCTCACTTACCCGTCCACGCTCCCGCTGCTGCTCCTGTCTCCCGGCGCGCGCGTCCCCACTCCCTAGGGCACGCGCACGCCGGTTCTGTTAAATTTACGGGGCCAGTGCACCGGTAATTGGGTATTGTCGACCGCTGCCCTTATTTAAGCCTGCCTCTTCCTGATGCCCTTGCCGGATCTTTAGTGCCCATTGCCTATTGAGAAAGTGTTCTTGAAGCCTTGTTCTGATTACCGTGTACCGTACCGTTTGCCTCCGTCCCTCAACTACGAATCTTGCCGCCTGCCCTGACCTTCCTGCCTGTCCACGACCACGAACCTTGCTGCCTGCCCTGACCAACCTGCCTGTCCCCAACTACGAGCCTGCCTTCCGATTTTGTACCACGCTACACCTCGCCTGCCTCCGCTAGCAAGTCACGTCAGGTGTAGCGACCTGGTAGACTCCCGCTGCAGCAAGTCCATTCCACTGTGCGGTGGGCTCTGGTGAAAAACGGGACCTACTTAGATTCCACTCCCTGGCGTGGCTTACGCCATCGCTTGCGGTGGTCCAGAGGATCCACTACCTCCAACCGTGACATCAAGCCAACACTACAGATATAAATACAGGAAATGAACATATGGAGCAGTATGAGTAGATATACATGGGGGTAATAACAATAATAAAATTCTATTAGGAGTCTGCTATAGGCCACCAAATATAACAGAACCCATGGATGTACTCCTCAGACAAATAGATGAGGCGGCTAATCATAATGAGGTTGTTATTGTGGGCGACTTCAACTACCCAGACATGAAGGAAAACAAAGGATTTTTGTCAATGACTAAAGACAGTTACCTTTCCCAACTGGTGCAGGAGCCAACTAGAGGAAAGGCCCTTTTGGACTTAATATTGCGGACCTCACAGTGTAACAAAGGTTCAGGTTATGGGGCACCTAGGAAATAGTGACCACAATATAATACATTTCCAATCACCCTTCAAAATAGTATTTTGTCGAGGAGCCACAAAAACATTGAAGAAAAGGCTAATTTCAGTCTTCTTAGAGAGTATCTAAACCACATTGACTGGGACAAGGTCTAACAGTACTCTAACAGTACAGATACAAAATAGGAGACTTTGAAAAACCTCTCAAGCACCCACTGTGACAGGTTCATACCTTATGGAAACAAAATGATTAGAAACAGGAAAAAAACATTGTGGAACAACAGAGATGTAAAGGAGGTAATAAATAAATGTTTACGCTACATAAACAGGAGGGCAGTGAAGAGGCCCTTAAAAGTTATAGGCAAAAAATAAAATATGTAAAATAATGATGAAGACAGCAAAGCTGGAGACAAAGAGGCATATTGCCAAACAGAGCAAAACTAACCCATATAATAGTAAAACGATTAGTATAACTAAAAATGTTGGCCCTTTGAAAAGTAGTGAGGGAGAGACTGTAGAGGGTGACGAGGAAGAAGCAAATCTATTAAACAATTTTTTCTCCTCCATATTTGCAGAGGAAAATGACATTTCTGTTAATGTGCAGAGGGATGAGGTAAACTCCACCTCAAATGTTTCTTGTCTTACCCAGGAAAAAGTGCATCTCCATCTTGAGATGATTAAAATAGATAAATCACCAGGTCCTAATAGTATACACCGCTGTGTCCTAAGTGAATTAGGTAATGTGACAGACAGGCCCCTGTTTGTAATATTTATGACCTACATAGTAACAGGGTATGTCCCAAAGGACTGGTACATAGCAAATGTGGTGTCAATATTCAAAAAGAGGTCAAAGAGTGATCCTGAAAACTACAGGCCGGTAAGTTTAAAGAGGTTGTCTCACTCCAAGGATTGCTTTTTATGTTAAAGATCTTGCAAAAACAAGCCACTTTGCAATATGTGTCTATTAACAGTGTCCTAGCTCTTTCTAGATATCTCCTCTAGTATGAGCTGCATCAGCTCCTCAGGTCGCTAGAGCTACAGACCTGTTTGATCTCTCCTGATAGGCTGTCAGCACTGGTTGCTATAGCTACAGACCTGGCTTCTACTACAGCCTAGAAGAATCCAGTAAACACACCCCTGAATTCAAAATTAAACCAAGAAAACAGGCCTGAGGCAAGATGTTGTAGATAAATTGTTTAAAGGATTTCTAAGACATGCTATACTGGAGTATCTCAATGAAAATAAACGTATAACTCCATTCCAGCATAGGTTTATGAAGGATTTGTCCTGTTAAACTAATCTCATCAGCTTCTATGAGGGTGTTAGTTCAAGACTGGATCAGGGTGAGGCCATATATCTAGAGTTTTCTAAAGCATTTGATATTGTGCCACATAAAAGGTTGGTAAGTAAAATGAGAATGCTTGGACTTTGGTAAAACATTTGCAAGCGGGTAAGTAACTGGCTCAGTGATAGAAAACAAAGGGTGGTGATTAATGGTACATACTCTGACTGGATCCCTGTTAGTAGAACCACAGGGGTCAGTATTAGGCCCTATTCTCTTCAATGTATTCATTACTGACCTTTCACATGGATTGCATAGAAGAATAGTAACCTTTGCAGATGATACTAAGCTCTGAAAGTAATCAACATGATAGAGGATAATGTTTTATTAAAAATGGATCTGGATAAGTTGGAGGCTTGGGAAGAGAAGTGGCAGATGAGGTTTAACATGGATAAATGCAAAAGGAAATGTTAAGTCCATTCAATGATTACTTAAGCAAAAAAAAACTCGGGGTAAAAATGATATGGAGATGGGCTTGGGAACCCTGGACAAAATTTAAATTTGTACACCCCGTGTCACCAGCAGCTGTCAAGACAAATAGAAATCATGGGGTGTATTAAAGGGGGCATAGATGCACACGATGAGAATATTATTCTCCCATTAACAATTCCCCTTGGTAAGACCACACAGGGAATTTATGTACATTTTTTGGGCCAAGAAAACATTGTAGTGCTTGAACAGATTCAAGGCGGGCAACAAAAAATAATAAAAAGATGGGTGGACGCTACCGAAGATTGCAAAATTAGGGTTTTTTGTTTAAAAAAAAATGCCCTTTTGGGGGGACAAAATAAAAATTTATAAAAAATCAAAAGGCAAAATAGAAAGAAAGTTTTAATAATTAGAAGGGGATTCTTTTCTGGGGAAAAAAAAAGTAAAAATTTTTTTGAAAAACCTTTTTTTTTTACAAAGGGTTTTTTATGATTCCAGGGGTTTCTTAACAAATTTTTTCTGGGGGTTGGGGGAAAAGGGGCTTTTTCCAGGGGTTTTTTGTTCCAAAAACTAGGAAAATTTACCTCATGGGGGTTTTTTGCCTTTCCCCTTAAAATAAGAAAAGCTTTAAAGGGGGGGAAAAACCCCTTTTTTGGGGGGTTACCCCTAGTATATATGAATATACCACCCGGAAAAGGGGGGGTTTTGGGAAAAAAAAAACTTTTATATTAACCCCGGGGAAAAAAAGGGGTAGGGTTTTTTTTAAAAAAAAGGATAATAAAAACTAGGCGTAAGGGTTTAAGCCCCCCTAGGAATTTTAAAGGGTTTTTTGGGTATAGCAGGGAAAGGGGGATTACCCCCCCTTTAATGGAGAATAGTCCCCAAAAGGGTTATAGCTATTTTCCCCAATAAAAAAAAATTTTTTAAATAATACCCCGAACCCCTGGAAATTAAGGCAGGGTTTTTTGGGGGTTTTTCCCCTTTTAAAGGATAAAGGGGGCTTTGGCCGTTAAGGGGCCAGGTTTGGGGGGATACATATGGGCCCCGTGGCATATGGGGGTAAGGCAGGGAGGGTTTTTGGGACTGTGCATATGGCCCGCTGTAAGGGGATGGGGGAAAAGGGGGGGGCCCGTGGGGTAACACTTAGGGAGGGAAGGGCCCCTGTACAGGTATGGGGGTTTTGGAGGAAAGGGGGCCCTTTTAAAAAAGGGTATACACTGAGGGGGAAAAAAGGACCCCTGTGGAGGTTAAGGGGTTGGGGAAGGGGGGAAAAATTTGGGGGTATGGAAAACTGTAATAAAAGGAAAATGAAACCCTGTGAAATAAAAAAAGGTTCAGTTACAGGAAATGTAGGGGGCAAATTTAAAAAAAAAAACAAAATTTTTTTTCCCCCTTCCCCCTGCCCCCCTTACCCCCCCCCTTTTTTTCCCCGGGGGGGGTAAAAACCCCCCCATGAGACACATTTTGGGGCCCCCCCGCAAACCCCCTATGGGGCCCCCGGGGAAACCCCCCTTTTAAAAATTTTCCCAAAAAAATTTTCCCCGGGGGAAAACCCAAACATTTCCCTCTTTAAAATCTGGGGGCAGGCGGCATGAATTTTTTACCCGCCGGGTTTCCTGGATGTTCCTTTTTCCCCGGGGCTTCCCCTTGGCTATAAGCCAAATGATGGCTTGTGCCCTTTATTTACAGGCAGCAAGAGGGGGTTGTGATGAAATCATCATATCTTTGCCTTTCTGTGAACTTTTTTTTAGAGTGCTCAATGACCAAAAATGGGAAAGGTCCCTTCATTGTCCCTTCCATACCCTGAAAATCATTTGTACCCGCTGGGTCTTTGTGACCCAGAGATGCAGCTGTGTATTGAGGGGGCCTGTGGGCCCAAACGAATCAAATAGGAAAGAAACTTTTTTTTAAAATTTTTCCCAAGGGTTTCCATCCGGGGGGGGAAAAAGTTATTGTTGTTTGAGAGGGAAAAACAAATAAAAATTACAAGATTTATAGCTAACCCGTGAATGGGTAAAAAAATGGCCTGGTGTTAACTAGGATAAAGAACGTTACAGTTTGTTTACAAAGGGGAAATTTAGATTTTTGTCAAAAAGAAAAAGTTTTTCTGAGCGGGGATTTTAAATGAAAAAAATTTCTAGTACTTTAAAAGGGCCCAAACACATGAAAATACAATTTTGTAAATTTAAAAAAAAACAGATTTACAGTTAAACGGGAAAAAATTAAATATTATTTTAAAAGGATTGTTCCCATTTTATTGTCACAAATGCTGGCTTGGGTAAACATTATTTTTTTTTTCCTTTTTTTATTAGGGGGCACTGTATCAATTTTATATATAGAATTTACTTTCAAACAACAGTAAATATTAAATACAAGCTTCATCTGTTTCCCAGTAAAATAACAACTTGTTCCTCATTTGGAAGACACATAATTAAATTATTTGCCTGTAGAATAATTGCTTAATCTGCGTAAACACATTATTTTGTATGAACTTCATATGCTTAAAGAACCCTCAAGGATGATGTGGAAAAAAAAAACCTAAAATTAAATTACCCAAATTGAATTTGACAAATAATAGGAAGAATCAAAAACATTCAACTTTATTGAATGTGCCACATGTTTTTGTTTACTATGTTAATTTTATTGACCTAACAACATGTGGAAACATTGTGGCAAGCACAGTAATGAATATAAAATATGAAGTCATTCAACATGGAGAAGAAACAGACAAGCATGGTCAAACAATTGGGGAAAAAACCTTTCGGGGGGTATTAAATGTAGACTGTTTTTCTAGAAAAATTTTTAAAAACCCCTTAAAGGAGAGAAAATCATTTGAAAAAAGGGAAGTATAATTTACTGCAATTTTTTAAAAAAATTGTTTTAAATTTAAAAATTTGGGAGAAAGCGCACCATTCTGTGGAACTTTTTTTTCCAGTTTATTAGACTTGCTTCTAAAATTCCCCGCTTAAAATGTGCCCAATGTTTAAGGATGCCTAAAATTTAAAAAATAAATTTTTTTTATTTTGACTTTTTTTTTAAACCATACTCCATTTCCTATCCATAACGTGACCTGATTGCAGATAAAACTCCAATTTTTCCCCAATTTTTCTTTCCCCTTTTCACCTGCACTTTATAGATTTCTGGCTCAGATGCTGGCTAGGTAATGGTTTTATGAAGCTTTATTTATGTTCCCCAGACCAGCATAAGAGGCTGGTGCCCTAGACAAGATTAGCACCTTGTACTTATCATGTCACTCCTCCTGTTTCATTTAGATTGGAAAACTGTTTAGGGGCAGGGAAACTTTTTATTTTTTTCTATTTAAAAATATGCCGGGATGTTTCAAACTGCACTGTTTTGTAATGGCCCTTTTTGGGTAGTTCCTTGTATGTGCTCCCTAATTTAAGTCCCCCCAAAAAAACAAAAAGGGTATTTAGGAAAAATATTTTTTAAAACCCTTTTTCTTTGCTTGAAAAAAAAGGGAAAAAATTATTTTTTTAAAAAATTCCCTGCCGGGGGTGGCCCGTTTGAAAACGGGCCCCCTCCCCCAAATTCCCGCCTTTTGATGGGGTTAAAATTGGGTAGTTAACCACAAGGGGAAAAGGTGGGGGCATTACACCAGCTAAGTTTCTGCCCATTGTTTTAGTTTATTTTATTGCCAAAAAAAGGGGGTTTGTTTAAAAGAAATTTTTTGGTTTTTATAAACCCGAAAAGCAAAATAAAAAGTGTTTAAAAAATATTTATAGCCTTTGTGTGTTTGGTTTGAAAAAAAAAAAAATTTTTTTGTCTTTGGTTTTTTTGTTTTATTTTTTTAATAGCTTGTTATTTTATTTACCCAAATAATTTTGGAAAAAAACCCCGGGGGAAATTTTTTCAAAATAAATTGTATTCTATTATTACTATTTTCAATATTATACAAAAAATTAGAAAATATTAGTGCAACGAATACGAATGCTAGAACTGGGTGTGAGAGATATATTTACAAATAGGTTAACTATTTGCTTAGTCATAGGAAACAAAGTGGGGTTATTACCAGATGTTTTCTGTTTAGGTAACAGTTCATAGCTCTGTACCATGGGTCAGTTTGACCCTCTCCTTTTTAAAAAACTTTTTAGAAGTTAACAGAGTTGGGGAAAATATCAACTTTTTGCAAAATGATTCAAAACTCTGAAAGGGTAATAAAACAAGAGAAGGATTTAAAATAATGTTTAAAAGGGGGAATTAAAAGAAGTTGGAGACCATGGGGGACAATGCCAAATTAAATTTAATGTTATTAAATGTAAGGTTATGCACTTGGATTAAGGTCTAATACTGCTTGAAATAGTGCTATAAATTTAAATTTATAGGATTAAAAATCAAGGGCCCCGGGTTTCATGGTCCCTGAAAAAAAAAATGGTTTTGTCTTTATACAATTCACTGGTGAGGCCCAAAAATATTTGAATTTTTGGTGTTTTTTCCCCGTTTTTTGGGCCACCCATCCGGCCTTTATATGGGAAGGGAAAAAAATATGCCCCATTAAAAATGGAAGGGGTGGGGGGGGGAGAAAGGCTGCCCAAAGGGGGAGGGAAAAAACCATGGGGGGGGTTTCCCCCTTAAGGGGGGGAAACGGGCCCTGGAAAAAGCCTTTCCGGGCCCAAATAGTAAAAACCAAAATCCAAAGTTAAAAAATAGTCAAAAACCTTTTGAGCAAAAATTTCAATTTTAATGCCAAAAAAACTGTGATTGAATAGTGTAGAGATCTCTCACATGCTTTATTTTTACACCCGGCCTGTAACCCCTGAAAGAAGGGTTTTCAGGGTATAAAAGGTTTTTTTTTTTCCCCTATTTAAAAAAGGGGTTTTTTTATTTTTTTCTTTTTTGAGAGAAAAAGCCTTGGAACTTTTCTTTCACAAGAGGTTTTCCAAAAAAATGCCCTTTTTGAAGAAAATTTTTGTTACAAAGGGTTAAGGGTACCCCGATTCTGGAAATTTGGGAAAGTTGATCCCGAAAAATTTATTCAAATTGTCATATTTGGAGTAAATAGGTAATATTTCCTCTTTTATGGGGCTACTGACATATTACTTCATAGGGCTTTTTACCTTCCTTTAGATCAACACAGATGGGTTATAGGTTAGACTTCATGGGGGCCCGGGTCTTGTTTCAATTTAAAAACCCAAAGTAAAATATAAGTTTTAAAACCGCTCATTTTACAAAAATTTGGTTTCCCGAACTTTTAGGGCCAAAATTTAACATACCTTAAAACACAACGGTTTTTTTCCCCTTATTTTTTAAAAATAAAATTCCTTTTACATTTTAAATAGCATTTAGTTATAGTGTAGTGCTATTAACCAGTCACAGTATGGAAAGGGATTTCTTGTCCAAGGGAAGTGGTAGTATTTTTGTTAAAAGTTAGTGCCCATTGATCCACCACAAAAATTGGGGGGGTATTATCCAGTTTAACACTTACTGCGGGACTGTGGGCCCGGGGTGGGCCTTTCCCCCCCCCGCTGTACGCGGGGCTGGGGCCCCGGGTTTACGTCCCAAAAAACTGTTAAAAAAAGGGAAAAAAACAGGTTTCAGTTCCTGTGCTGTATGTAAAACTATAGCCATGTGACTAGGAAGATGATAGAAAAGTTAGGTGTTTGTGTTTCTGCAGGAATAAATGGTGGCCGGGAGAAAAAAGTCATAAAAGGGGGCTGGAAGGAAAGGAGGGAAAAAAAGGGGGAAAATGTAGGGCTCATCAAAAAAGACCGTCCCAGTTTAGTCACTAAATTTAACTACAATTTTTAAATTTTTAAATTACCCCTATTTGGTCCCCGTTATGGGGGAAATAAAGGGAGTGGGGAGAGGTTGGCCGGGGGGGGGGCCCAAACACTTTAGCTTTGTAAGGGGGGCCCCAAAATTTTGGGTGGCCCGGCCCCGTCAGTATGAAGGATGGGGATGGGCCGCACCGCCAACAAAAACCCCGAGGGGCCCTCCCCAAAACCCCCGTATTAAATGTGCTGCGGCCCCGCTTCCTGACGGGCACCTCCTGTTGTGCGAAAATTGGGCCCCGTGTTCAGAACAAAAAGTATTCAGGATAAAATGGGGGCCCGTGAAAAAAAGGCAAAATTTGCGGTTTAAAAAAAGGGATTTTCAGATTTCAAGGGTTTTGGGGGACTTGGGGGCCTTTAAAAAAGGGTTGCCATCACTGCTATATGGTATTATCCCGTCAAGGTATGGAGGTAGTATTTATTTATAGTGTAATGCTATTAAACCCGTCACCCGTTTTGAAGGTATTATCAAGTCAAGGTATTTGGAAGGGTTTGTTTTAGTTATAGTGTAGTGCTATTAAAAGGTCACATTTTGAAAATTATTTTCAAATGAAGGGGGTGGTGGTAGTATTTTTGTTTTTTATTTTAGTGCTGGTTTTAAACCCGCCCTTTTATGGAAAGGGTTTTTTAGTCAAGGTATGCTGGTAGTATTTAGTTATAGTGTAGTACTGTTCACCAGCCACTGTATGGAGGTATTATCTAGTCAAGGTATGGTGCTAGTATTTAGTTATAGTGTAGTGCTGTTAACCAGTCACAGTATGAAGGTATTATCCAGTCAAGGTATGGAGGTAGTATTTAGTTATAGTGTAGTGCTATTAACCGGTCACAGGTTGGTTGTGTTATTCAGTCACTGTATGGGGATATTATGCAGTTAAAGTATAGATGTAAGATTTAGTGACTGTATTTATTATGACCTTGAGGTTGGGAAAATCTGAGTATACTAATTTAAAATTCTTGTACAGCATAATGTGCACTGTATGAACACCAAGACCTGGTCGTGAAGAAGTATAAATGTTGCAGCAATTACATCTATCAGTTGTACCACTAAAAATTATTTTTATGGCATTACAGCTGATGATGATCGGTAAACTATAGCTTTATTGTTGATCTTGAAATTTGTTGCCTCTCACTTATAATCATTATGACTGCTCATTAACCAACATATCATAGTGATAATTGACAGGTTTAAATGGGCTAGTAATGGGGGAGGATGTGTATTCAGGCTTAGGAGGACTGGTATGAAAACTGTCTAAGACTTTCTTTGTTGCCCATAGCAACTAATCAGGGCTCCCCTTTAATTTTTCCAGAGCACTATATAAAATGAAAGGGGCGCTCTGATGGTTGCTATGGGTAACAAAGAGAGTCTTAGCCCTAGACAGTTTTCATACATGTTTCCCTTAATGTCTAGGGCAGCGGTGGCGAACCTATGGCACGCGTGCCAGAGGGGGCACTCTGAGCCCTCTCTGCTGACATGTGCGCCAGGCTGCCCACTCGCTGCCTTTACTATCGCTACTAATACGAGTCCCCACTGTGGGAGGGAGAGCCCGGGGTCCGAGTCACATCAAAATACTTTCACACAGGCACTGAAACCTGTTCTTTGTTTAACACTTACTGCAGGACTGTGATCGGTGCTGGACCCTCACCTCTCGCTGTACGTGGGTTGGCGCCGGTTATAGTCCCACAGTCTCATCAGACAAGACGTCACCAGTGAGTCACTAAATGTAACTGTAAGTTTACACTTGTAACTATCACTATATGGTCACTGTATGGTGGAAATATGGGGAGTGGGGATGAGATTGGCCCGGGGGAAGTGGGGGAAGGATGTCCACACCGCACACAACATCCTGAGCAGCCATCACATCCCTCGTATTAACTGTGCTGTGGCCCCTTTTCCTGACGGCACCTTCCAGCACGCGTTCAGAACCACAGTATTCAGGTTAAATTGCAGTGTCGGCATTTTGCGATAAATTATGCGATAAATAAGGGGATTTTCGGTTGCAGATTGGGCACTTGGTATCTAAAAGGTTCGCCATCACTGGTCTAGGGCATCACGAGCTGTAGATCTGATGCGGCCATATGTGTTTTTTGGATTTTGTTTGTTTTATATCCTTCTGAATATCTCATATTGTTCTACTTAATTGCTGTATGTGATTTTGCATTCTAGATGTTGTTACTTCCCATACTTCCACATACGTTAGAGGGATCCCTGAAGGGTTGTGAGAAGTCTGT
Source organism: Phyllomedusa bahiana (assembly GCA_025379985.1). NCBI lineage: Eukaryota > Metazoa > Chordata > Amphibia > Anura > Hylidae > Phyllomedusa > Phyllomedusa bahiana. The sequence continues at coordinate 60,548 of JAODAL010016710.1, read as the reverse complement.
TTCTGTACAAGCATATGATAGATAGTGAACTCACTATATTAATCCCCTTCCAAAGCGTTTGGAGATCCAGTAAGAAGGATGCAATGGATGTGCCTTCAGGGTAGTTTTATTCATTGTACCTTGAGATAACACACAAAATAAACAAACACAGTGAAATTGATTTCTCCTCACATATCTATGCAAACATATCTTGACAAGATGGGGTCAAAACTGCAATGAGGAAAGACAGGATGAACTTCCACAGAGATGAGGAGGAACAAGAGCAAATTAAGTATAGGAGGTACAAACTAATCATCAACCAATTATAACCCTATAAAAACAATTTACAAACAAAGGCCCAGGTGGCAGCATAACACAATCAACCATTGGCATCTAAATAAATTAATACCGTGAATTTACATGTAATATGAATGGTGATAACTGGAAGCTATAGCTGGAACAGCACACTGGATATTTTTGGTTAATTCAACAGTTGAAATGCCTTGTTTTTTCACCCATTTCCCATGAAAACCATCAAATTATTCCTGAAATATTGTATACCTAAAGGCTAAAGCACACCCCACCTTGTGCCCCAGTGTGCTATTGCACAAAGTTTGAAGAATGTATAGATTCCCCGAACCTGCCCAATTAAAAATCAGTGAAATGCATTTTGTCCCTCCCTAATTGTTATATATATAATTTTTTATTAAGCCCATGGAAATACCACACACTTCATATTTATTGTCAAGCCTCGCAGTCTGGCTAGTGCTTGCAGCTACAGGCGCATCCAAGTGCTGTAATGACCATGCCTGTTCAAGCCTCAGTGCAGTCCCCTGTCCGTAAAGTATTTCAGAGACTAAGCTTTGGCCATGATTCTTTGCTTGAATTGTATGTATTCCAGAACCTGGTGTGTGGTTGTAAGTTGTTTACCAAAGTGGGCTTACAGCAAAGTCACAGACGAGAGAGACGACTCCAACACCGGTTAAGACCAACTAATATTTGTACTGGAATCTGAATAAAAGGGGTATTATCCGAATACCTCAAGAACACATACACATAGACCGCTATTTACCTAATTAAAACCCTTGGTGACTTGAACGATAGTGTGGACAAAAGTATATCAGGTAGCATACTCGCAGTGTTAAGCACCCATGGTTTTTTTTATAAACTACCTCCGAAAAGTTTTTCCCACTATTCCCCAGAGTACACATTAACCAATTATAGATCTCCCCAACGAGAATAACAAACAAAATTTAACCAACACCGTGCTAGGACTTGATTCCACAGTTCTCAACTCAAAGTTATTTTTGAAATGTCTAAGGCCTGCCCTCTAGACATGTGGTCCAAACTCGGCCCTCCAGCTGTGGGGAAACAACAAACTCCCATATAATCATAAATATAATTCTATAACAGTGTGGGCCATGATTGGGAGTTGGTATTTTTTCCCAACAGCTGGAGGGCCGCAGTTTGACACCTGCCCTAACTAATCAGTCTACAGGCCTAAAAAATGTCTCTATCTGGCTGGTGTGCATGCTTACTGGGCCGGGGTCTTTTCTTGGCCAATTTCTTTCCGATCACCGAGGGAACGTCAACAAGTTGTGGGTTCGAACCTTGCCTAAGGTCGGGTCGTGCAAACCAACCAGGTCATTTTTTTGGGCCATAATGCGAGGCACGAATTGTTTCAGGTAGCCCTCATCCTGCCTCTCTAATCCAGGTTTTTCCGGGGCCTCCCTTACAATAACATTCACCTGCTGATCTTTCCCTGCCCCCCGACCAGCTTCTCCTAGGTGCAATGCCACCCGCCCTGATTAAAGGCCAACAAAGCACCACCAGCTTTTTTTCCCTAGAACCAAGTTTTTGGGACCTTTAGTAATATATAACAGGCATAATTAGTGTATCTACCTCTGTTTGGCTACTGTTCCTGCCTGTGATTTACAGTACTGACCTTGGCTTTCCAGACGGGTTTACATTTCAACTCTGCCTGCCCTGACTTGGTACCTGTGACCTCGACTATAATTATATGCTGCCTGCCCTAACCTCTTCCTAGATTCTATAGTGATTGCCCTAAACCATCCTATACCACATTAGACTCTGCTCCTTGGCGAGACATTACGCCAAAACCATGGTTGGCACAGAGGGTTCAATCCTACTTGCTACATCTACCTTCTTTAAAGTGAGTTGCAGTGTAAATTTCTCTATTTGATGATACAACAAACAGATCAAAATAGTAAAAATGTAATTAAAAGTTGTCAGGCACAAAATCTGACATTATAGTCTAATAATATAAAAACTGCTCCTATGACCATCCTAGTTTACTATAAGTACAGATCTAAAAAAAAAAACACAAGGAACTGATTTTTTTCAGTTGAGTTTTGCTCTGAAAACCAGCCAAAATAATAAAACATTCATGATTTCTTTCTTTATAGATACTATTACATAATGATTTTTATTCACCACTTTGTTGTCTAATTATTTCAGCAAACTGCTAAATATTTAGATGGAGCATACAGCCGAGAATATTTATATTTCGCTTCCAAATGAGCATGTTTGAAAAAGGACACCGGCCCTTAGCTTATCCCATAATATATCCCTATGTAAACATGTTCTGAACATACATAAACTGTTGTTTCCTAATGTTTTCAAACCTTTACAGCTGATGTAATAAATCTTATTATTTAATGTAAATTCATGACACCATAATAATGAAAAATGAATAGGGTTATTCTTTTAACAAAATGTTGTTACAGGAAAATACAGTTATACATATTCTCAACCGCATATTTTTCTTCCCCGCTCAGCTGCTCTACGTAATTCCTTTCATGCAAGAGAATGTGTTCCTCATTTTGGTTTATTTACATGTATGTACCGTCATTGACAGGGCAGCACTGTTCTTTATCAAGTTCTCATGCTTCAGTTAACCACGTTTTGGTCAGATTAAGCCCCCTTTGTCTGGAGGCTCATTTTTTGGAAGGGGGAGGGTTATGTCTAATTTCTCCCTTCCCCCATTCCTTTACTATCCCATTGCTATTTCTAACTGTATAGTCCATACATAGCATGATTGTAGAGTCATTTCTGGAAAAAATCTCCAGTGTTGAATTAGTTTTCCAAACTAATGGCCCGATAGTGGGGATTGCAAATAACCGTGTACACCTTTATTTTAAAAACTGTGTGAGAATCTCATACATTTTCAGTACGTTTGACTCCATGACATAAATTTGCTATATGTACTATTTGCATATCGAGAATAGCAGTATACAGAGAGCAGAGAAAACATACAATATATTTATACAATATATTTCTACTATTATACTTACTATATTCAGCAACAGCATAGGACATAAAACATATGTTATTCTCTCTTTCTCCTCAACAGTTGGTGCATTGAATGAGATCACAGTCTGCTATTATAAATGGGATTTCAGACCACGTTTGAAGTGGTGTGGGACATGCTGTATGTCTTAGGAATGATAACATGTCCCTTCCTAACTAGCCTTAGAAATGAGGAAATGAAAATGGGTCACATATGAGCCTCTAAGTGATATAAAATATTAACAATGGAATAACTTTACTGAAGTATATAATGTAACATTTTTTTCCTATTTCCTGGTTGACCTTTCATTGCTGTATTGCAATTTAATTATTCTATTTAAATTGGTTGAAATGTTTTTTATTCTTTCCCTAAGTCTTTTTATTTATTAGTTTATGAACTGTATGGTAATTAGCACAATATTGTGGCTTTTTTTTTAGCTTTCCAAATCTAGCCATATACATGTGATGAAATGTTGGTCAGAATTACCAGACTCAACTTTTTTTTCAAATTGTTAGCCGTTGGTTTGTGTGCTCCTTGTTGGACATCCTCTAAACATGCTATTTAATGCATGTGACCACTAATCAATAGAACATCTATCAATTTTTTTTCAGACCTGCAGGATGTTTTTGATCAGTACATGATTAGGTTCTAAAGTTTTTTTATACTATCAACTAGACTAATGTATATTGTAAATATTATTACTTTTTACTTTATTAAGTCACCTACAATTTTTTTGTTTATGGTTGTAAAACTATTTGCTCTTGACACAGATGGTCTGTCTCATATCTACAATAACTACAAACTATTAACTATTAGACTACTAACTATTAGTTATCTACAATAACTACAAAATATTAAAGGTGTTTAATTTTAAATAAATAATTGCTGCTGCTGTAGTAAAATGAAAAAAAAAAAAAAACATGCTAGACAGCCCTGTTCCTGCACTGCCACTCCAAAATCATCTTTTTGGGTCTTCTGTTGACTTCCTAGTTCCGGTAGTCGAAACATTACCCCTGCAGCCAATCACTTGACATTGCCCGGCATCACTATATGGAAATGAACAACTCTAAGTGGTGATGTTGGACAATGTCATGCGACCACTGCAGCTGCGAGAAAAATAGTCCAGAAAAAGAAATCCATGGTGCTCTATTGATCCACTTTTAGAAAAAGTCTTTATTTTACATACATGAAACAAAAAAAAAATGTAATTCTCCAAAAGCAATGTGTCATAGTGTAAATGTGTAATCCAGACTAGAAGACATTTCGATTGCAATCAACATCTGGTGGGCACTAGGCGAGGCATGGACACTGGAGGCATAGCTCTCTATTCTGTGAGTTACTCTGTGCCTCCATTGCTGATGCCTCCTCCAGTGGCCACCAGATGTTCATTGAAGAAGGCTAAATTATTACCGAAATGTCTTCTAGTCTTGATTACACATTTATTCTATTACACTTATTGCTTTTGTAAAATTAAACTTTGTTCGTCTCATGTATGAAAAATAAATACTTTAGCATTTTCTAAAACTGAATCAATAAAGTGCCATGGATTTCTACTATATGTATAAACGGATTTGTTGTGCCTCCACGAAGCACACAAACCTCAGTCTGGAGTAAAGTATCATGTCTATATAGGTTCTGACTGCTAGGGCAAGACCTGGGGAGAGGAATGGTAGTGGTATTGTTAGAATGGGGATGACTATAGAAATAAATATAATCTTCTTTATTTCACTAGAGCAGTAATAATTTAATTAAAAACAGTTAGACGGCCAACCCCTTTAATGTATATAGTGCACTGAAATGAATAAACTATGTGCTTCTTATTGGTTGTAGCATTTGAGTTATGGAATTGGAGGACTGGAGCATCTATCTTTAATATGTATTGACTAAACAGAAATTTATAAAATGTAAGAAAAAAAATAACTCTAGGTTTGATCTAAATTAATGTGTTTTTTTTTTAATTATTGATGGAAATTCTAATCAAATTGTACAATAAAAAACCTCTATTATGAGAATCACTCCTTCTGGTCTGTCAGCAGACATAGGCAGAAGACAGCAACATGCATTCTTTTGCCAGCCTCACAAAGCAACAGTGAAAAGTTGGATTTCGCCACTACTGCTGTTTTATTTTTGTATTCATCAGCTGATTAAAGGAATTATTCCAAGTTTTGAAGTATTGATGGTATTTGCCTTGTATATCATAAATTACATGCAACTGTTGGTACATGTTTAGTTTATTAAGCTCGAGCCTACAATTTTAGTTGCCTGATTATATTATAATATTGTTATTGTGTTTCAGAAATATCATTTTACAAGTGTGACTTTCTACCTGTGATCTTATGAGAAAAGGCCAATTACCCATTGAGTAGTCAATGGAGAAAGGCTCATAGTATCTGGCTTTCCTTGTTTTTCTTTTGTCTGCATCAAATGTAGGAAACACTTTTATGTCAGTTAATCTGTACAGTAAAGACGCCACAAATCTGTTCATGATGTAAATTTATGGCAATTTAAATAAGAAAAAAATGTTGGCAGAACATAAGAAGAAACTACACAAGCCACATTCAAAAATGATATGATTATGTAGCATTTCATGATGTAGGATTCAGCCTCTAGTAACTCCTCTCACTCTGTTTATAGATGATTACATCAGCAGACTCAAGTACAAAGCCTTTATTGACACCCAAAACTTACTAGCCTAATATCAAATCGTGGAAATATGACAACACAATAAGAAGAGACTTGTTCTGTTTGATCCATGAAACCAGTGCATTCTACTATCATTTAAAATGAATGTGTCATCAGAAAACGGCTTATTGTTTAACTCATGTTTTTATATTAAACACATTTTTAAAGAATTTTTGGTTATGTTTTTTTTTTCCATATCACTTTCAATATTTTTAAAACATTCTCAAGTCCTGCAATTTTCACTTTGGCTATTAAGCCTAGTAAGGGTATGTTCACATCGCTAATTTTGACGTTGTGTTTGACACTGTTTTTGGAGCATTTCCTTGCCTAAAACAGTGTCAAAAAGCTTCCAAAATGCCCAGTTCATTTTCATGGATTCCTATGTAAAACAGCATTGTAGATCACACACAACAAGGCTTTTACACGCGTTTAAGGCGCTTCGTTGGGAGCTGTTTTGGATGCTAAAAAAGAAGTGTCATGTCAATTCTCAAAGCACTTTCAACACTGAAAATCCCCATAAGAATCAAAGGAGAGCTTCAAAACCTCATCCAAAACCTTGGCACGGTTTTTGACACGTTTTTGGTGTGTTTGGTGTGTTTTTGCCCTGGCTATTAATTTTGGTGTTTCAGAAAGAAAACATTGTTGGAATACCTTATCAATAACCTAATCAAAACCTCGGCGGAAACAGCAATGCAAGACCTCATGAGAAACCATGAGGAAAAAACCTAATCAAATCCTTATCAAAACTTTGTCTGAAAAGTGCTGCATTGAGGTGGATTTATGACGAATTTAATGTCATAAAATCTGAGCTGTGTAGACTACTGCTTGGATTTTATATTAAAGTTTATGGGGATGGTTGACAGTCAGTGTTCAGATGGTTTTCAAACCTGAAAATCGTTTGAAAATTAAACTGAAAACCAGTGGCGTGTTGACATACTGTAATAGTCTGATATTTTCTGTTCTGTAAAGAAAGATTTTTAGTAGTCTGCTCGTGATCAGTAGAAGCAGGGTTACACTGAAATGGGACACCAATGTGTATTGACAACACAGAATCCACCAGTCACTGTTTGCCCTATTCTCCTCCCTGCAAACTGACTTCTTCCCAGGTCACAGAGCGTGCCTAGAAAACTCTACTATAGAAGTTAATGGGCATTATCCTGTTCATAGGCTCTATTGTCCCTAAAGCTACTCTCTCTAAATGCTCCTAAAATTAGTACACAGAATTGAGAAATCTACAATTAGAAAATAAAAATGGCTAAGAAGAAAAGAATATATACATATCAGTATCTTGTTTTAATTAGTAAAAAAAATTGCTGCCAGATTCCCTTTAAAAAAATCTCCACACCCCCATAGAAATCTACCTTCATCTGCACAGGAGTCGTACATTGTCCTACCTGAATGGAAGGAAACACAGCTGTGAACAGTATGATTTTCCATTTAGGGAGAGAGATGTGATGCTCCTACAGTAGTGGATGTGACTGCCTCCTAAACAGCATGTATGTCTAGTAGATAGTTAGCTACTGGGGCAGCACGTTGTTCGTAAATCAGGCACATTCAGTAATATAGAAGTCACCCACACACCTCCCCTAGCAGAGCAGGAGCTAGGCATCCACCTCCCCTAACAGAGCGGAAGCTACTCATCTGCCTCATGTAGCAGAAGCCACCTATTCTTCACCCCAACAGAGCAGGAACGGAACATCATCACTTCCTATTCTGTAAACATAATTGAAAATAAGGTTAAAGAGTCATAATTATTAATTACAATAATATAATAAATACTTAACAAATTATAATAAATGGAATGAAAAAAATTGATTTAAATAACCCCTGTAACTCTATGTTACCCAACCTATGAAACATACAATAGTTTTCTTTTTTATTGCCGTCATTGCTCTCTTTTTCTTTGTGCTCTCATTGCCCTCTTATATTAGTGATATACATCTGAATTTTAAAACTCATTCCAGAACTCATATCTCACCAAGTTTTCCCAATGGTATGAAACTCAATTTCTTCCATATGCACTTTTAGGACTTAATAGCTCCTTGTTTTTTTTCAAGCCCTCTAAGCATTAGACTGAGTGTACTCAGTATCATCCACAATTAATCTTCATGTACAGCTTTACTGTAAAAGAATATTGTCTTGTCTCCAACCCCTCTCACCCTCCATGATTAATTTGGATCAACTTGGATCTGATCAGAGGCGTGAGACATAAATTAATTTGACTGTTGTGGCATAGCGGTTTCCGGTTGCATGTCTCTGTGATCCTCTTTGTTTACAGCAGGAGACCTGCAAGATATGTAGCACTAAGGTGCCTGGCCTCGGTGAGGTAAGCTGGAAATTTTACGTCAGTAACCATAGGTTACTGACACTAAGTAGTATTAGTATAGCTTCCCAGCAGCTAATCCAGGCCAGCTTTTCTGGAATGGCAATAGTGTTGAGTGGGAGGTCATTGCCATGTTCCAGGACAGGTCTCACAGGCCTATTAAAACCTGTTGCTTTAGTACACCAGGGGGTGGTTGCTAAGCTGTATATGGCTATTTTTCCCAGGCTGGAGAGAAGCAGGTGTAGAAAACCTGCAGAAGACTTAACCTTAGTATACTGTGTTTTTGGTGCTGGGCAGTAGGGTAAGACCACAGAGAGGGAGGTTTCTGTTTAGTAAGTGGCCAGATGGCCTAGGATTTTTGTTATTAGCTTTTTTTGTGTACTGACTGGCCTAAACAAAATATGCCAAATATGAAAATATGCCTTGTGGTCCGAGTAACATATTGGTTTGCCATAATGCATCCTACCAAAGAATGGCGAGCCGCAGAGCTAAGTAACCCACAGACTGTCCAAGATGGTGGCTGGACGTGAGTGAAGTCCTGCACTGGGTTTATTGGGAGTTGCCTAACACATATTAGGATTGAGAGAGGTTTATTAGACACATCATTATTCCAATCAGAGTTATGGCAAATTATCTATTTTAATTGTTTCTTCTTTTGTTAAGGCCATTGAGATACAGCCACAGACTAGAAATAATCTGCAGCCACCACTCCCTATGTTTTTTTAAACACCTTAACCACATAATGAGAATAAAGGAATTGTTGTGATCATGGCTAATGGGTTTTCTCCCTTATTCTCTGTGTGGCAGTCCTATACGCTCTTTTAAAATTCCAGTTGGTTCAGGTCCTGTGTGGCTTCAAAGGAAATTTACACCAAAAGGTCTCAATGAAAATTGCCAGTGGAATGTCTTCCTTTAGAACATTGCATATAGATAATGTGAGAGGTTAGTCTGTGCCCAATCGCTTAATACTCCCCCGATTGCGCAGATGGGGATGCACATCGTGATTTTCCATCTTTAATGATGACAAAGAGTTACTATAGTTATATATAAGGAAACAAATATGGTTTGGAGGATAGTGGACTTCAGACAATTCTCATATTTTGGTATCAATATATTAATAGTAGGTCACCATCAACTGATGTTTTAATGTTGTATGGTTTGTGTATTTAAATTAAGTAATTAATCTGTTCTCAATATGATTGACAAAGGAAGCGTGTTCCTCCGAATCAGACACAGGTGGTTTGCAATGTTTAAAAAGGAAGCGTTCACATGAAGATACAGCTCATTGTTTACAACAGGTACAAGCTATTTGATGCGGCATCCATAGAGAACTGATGGGAACATGGACCACAGGTCACGTATGGAATCATTGCAAAGTACTGTAACTAAATGTTATCATGTGTTGACACTAAATAAGCTACAATAGTGTTTTTTGTGAAGCAGCTTGAATTTAGGCTTAATCTTTAAAGGAAACTTATCAGGTGATTTATTCTACCCTGTCTCAGAGCAGGATGTGATACAGGCAGAGAGGCTGAGCACTGTGATGCATAGGGTTAAATGATTTGATAATTAATTTTTGAGTAAAAAGCAGAAATCATCTATGAAAGTGAAACTGAAAGTACTGGTGACACACCCACATACAGTGATTGGCAGTTTGCTTTGTATACACTCTGATGCAGGGAAAGCTATCAATCATTCTATGTGGGTGGGGTCAGCAGGACTCCTTCCGTCTCTTAAGAAGTCCAGTCAGGATGTACTCTGCTTTTTACTAAGAAATCCTGCTTCATGTCACATAACCCTGTACATCACAGAAATCATCTTCTCTACCTTTATTACATCTTCCTCTCTGGTAGGACAACATAAAGCACCTGACTGGTTCACTTTAAATTCCCTATAAGAGAGTTGGCCACATGAAAATCTGTTCTCATGCATATACTTTTTATCTCTTCCCATTGAGGTGTTGAGGCTTGATGCTTTAATCTTTGACTTGACGTTTGATACTTGTGTTATGATGTTATGCTTTCGTGCTCGTGAAGCTTCTTCTGACATTTCTTTCATGATTTTGTGTAAAAACTTTAAATAAAGATTTATTTAACCTTATTTAGGGCAGAACAGAATTTTGAAATTGTGGGTGTTACAGGAGAGATATATGAAATGTATGAACCTGTTTTTTTTTTTTGTTTTTTTTGGTGCGTTAGGGCATGGACGCTTTATTAATTCAATGGTGTATCCAAACATTTAACAGTAAAAACTAAGGGCAGCAGTCCATGACCTCGAACTGAAGAGACATTAGGTGATGCAACAAGAAAATGGCAAAAGGCAAACAAAAAATCAACTCAAGAATGTTTTAAAAAGATTTGTGTTTTGTAATAGCCAAGTGAAGAGTACTGATTTTAAACATATTAAAAAGCTATGGCCTGACCTGAAAAGGGATTTACATGCAAGGCATCCCCCAAATATTGATGATATACAACACATTTGCAGGGAGAAATGATCCAAAATTCTTGTTCAACATTGTGGAATTTTCTTATTTGCAGCTATAAAAATACTTGGTGATTGAGGTTCCTGCTTAAGAGGATATAAAGATTATTAAACTTAATGGTTCCCTTACTTTTTCTCCTTGCACTGTTGATTTTTTTCAAAATTTGCTCAATAAAAGACATGAGCGGTAAAAATATTTGGGTGTTTTTAGCGCAGTTAGATTGTGTTTGTCTATAGTTGTGACTTAGATAACAACTAGGCCAAATTTTGTTAGTAATCAATACAGAAATGCAGATAATTCCAAAAAGTTCACTTACTTTTTCTTGCACCTGTAATGTCCAGAAATAGTGTTATTCCTCAGGCACACACATGCCAGCTTACCCTGAAAAGTTATCTGAAAGTACAAGTACACTTTAAAATTGTTGTGCAACCTTAGAAATTATTCTAAAGTTATCGTTATCATAACATTGAAGTTGTAATAGTAATTCAGTGAAATTTTCACGCATAGTACCCCAATAGGAGTTTACCACAAAATATGCTTCAGCTAAGTACTCTTATCACCAGTATTAACTACTTTGTTATTGCAGCTTTTTTTAAAATAAAATCATCAAAGTGAGCGCACAAGCCCGCTTCACCGATTACTGATCGACAGTTTTTCACCTATGCATAGTGTGGACAAAAAGCTGTCAATTAGCGGTGGGTGGGCATGGAGTAACGGCAGCTCATTGAAGTCTAGGACTAGAGAGTGTGTGCACATCGCTGAAAGAACTAATGCAACAGATTAAAAAAAGAAATGCAATCATATCAGATTGGACAGCATAAACTTGGCGACGGATTCCCTTTAAAAAAACACCAGGTATATTCAGATTAGTTAGAAAATATAGATGACCTTCTTTTCCATTGTAACCTTAAATTAAAGGTTTGTTTTAGTTTTTTAAAACTAATGTTAAATGGAATGAGGCTGTGGGAAAATAAATGTCCCCATCCACCGCGGCAGCCATTCTGTAGTGCCTAAAGATCCACTTCTCATTATATACTGTGCTGTGTGCCATCTATTACCCACTCCATGGTAAGTGAATGGAGCACAGTCCTCTGCTGTTGGATGGCGAAGGTAATGAAGTGAAGTGGATCACGGGGCACTACAGAACAGTTGTGCAGGGGAATAGGAGATAAATGTGCCTTTTTGTTCTATTTTACCCCACCATGGTTCCATTTAATATTAATTTAAAAAATTGAATTTAATTTAAAAAAACTGTAACACCTCTTAAAACACATTATCAATGGTTTCAGAGCTTACACTGATAACTATTTTCTAGTTAGTTACACCAAATTTAAAGGGGTTGCCTGATGATTTTTTTTATTTATTAATAAGCAGTCAGAGTAGGTTAAAGATACTTCATTACTTACCTTCTTGATTCTTCTCCATTCCCTATGGTCACTGGGTCGCTGCTGATCAACAGACACTAATCCGCTCGTGTTCCACAGGAACACCATTGTAGCCAGTGATTAGCTGATTGCCATATCCTGTGTGTCTACAGTAGACTCAGAGATGACAATCAGTGGGGACATGGTGATTGTTTCAGTAGCGCTATTGGTGGATTAGAAAAATTAGTAATACTGATGCTATGTGAATAGGACAGGCTCTGGTAGAGGGTAGCTTCTGTGAGACCCATTTGTCACTCAGAGCACCCTTCTTACAGTTGTATGCATGCAATTACATATGCTGGTTGTCTGTCTAAATAACGTAAAGTGGACGTGGGAGTCACTGAATTTTGCAGTGAGGATGAGAACATGATATGAAAATGTAACATATTGTAATAAATTTTAAAGACATTGCCAAAGTTATAGCTTTGACTTCCCTGGTAAGGAATGTTGTATGTAGCCATATTACAAATATAACAACTAAGGGGACATGTATTAAAGGGGCTTCACCATGACACTTTTTAATGTACCAAAGATGCGGGGGCGCGTCATGAAAGAGTCATACAATGCGCCAAAATGCACCAAAGTTTGCCATGAAACTGTTATACAAATTCATACCAGTTTCAATGTGGCATGGCTGACACTACTTTTGGCGTAGAATAGGACACATTTATAAAGTGTTCTGAGACACTTTCATACATACTGTTGGATTGTACACTATTAAAAACAGGTAGAACTTGAAAGGTTCATACATATCACCTTAAATGTCTCTTTTCCCTGTCCGGTCGAAAGCAGGAAGTTCCCTATCACGTCCGTATGCCCTGACACTAGTGTGGAATGATTATGTTGTTACAGTATTGTTATATGGACAGCTTAGGACTTATCACCTTTGTGTTGTGTGTGGCTTTGATTTATTAAAAAAGCCACAATGAAGTGATCGACACATTGCAAGACATCCACCAACAACATCCAATGAACCTAATTGATTTTTAATGGGGTCCATTGGATTCAATGGAGGTGTCATTACAGTTACATTTAGTCACTCACAGGTGACATCTTCTCTGATAAATCATTCACTTTCTCTTTTTTTCTCCATCCGGCCCAAACCACAATGACGACTTTTCCCGGCCACAACTTGTCACTGAAAAATTCACAAGACTCCTCACTGTTCTATCATCTCCCTCCATGTACTAACTCCGCATCCATAGTATCCCAAATTGCAATAATTACCCCCTTGTTGCCCTGGTAGTTAGGTAGGTAGGGCCCCTAGTAGCTATGTATATAGGCCCCCTTGATATGTAGGTATATAGCCTCCTAGTAAGTAGATAGTTATATAGGGCTTCCGGTAGGTAGGTATATAGGGCACCTCTGTATATGTAGTATACAGGAGTAGGTGGTACAGTATACTACTAAGGGTTAAACATGTTTGATAATGTTCATTGATAATTGCTATGATTACACTAAGAATGTTTGAGAAATGACCTCTATTTTACAACTGTGTTCTTGTGCTCTTGTCTGCAGAAGTTGTATAGTCATACTGCCTTGGAGAAATGTAACCAGCTGCAGTCATTAAAAGCTTTGGCGAGAATCACCACGACAAAACAAGGAGAGGTAGAGTAGGAAGTTATAGAAGATAAGTAAATGTATTATTCTAGGTCTCTCTTCAGGGGAGCTAGTCACTCCCCACTGAGGAGTAGTTCTCCCCACTGATTTCCACCTTCCACCTAAAGGTGGAAATCAGTGGGGAGAACTACTGATTTCCACCTTCAGGTTATCAGTGTCACCTGTCTCCAGCAGCTGTCAGTGGGGCGCTTCAACATGCCTCCCTGACATAGGCTATGCTGCCCTCTGGGTTTCAGAGGTCAGCTTCAACCCCATCTTCCCTGGCCGCATGGGAGTGGATCAAGAAAGAGGTAGCTTTGCAATGGACTTTGTTTAGGAACAGTATCATGCCTTAGTCTATCAAGTGGCTGTGACTGGAAGAACTGGGTTGGAACATGAATGCTACCACGTCCGTATATATTCCATCTTTTCTGGTGAAATAAAGGAGGCCTCTGCTGTCAACTGTTTTCACCTGTTAACAATGTGTCTTCTGCCTACTTATTCTGCACCGCACATCAAGGGCACCTTGCACACCATCCACTGCAGGCAGGTGAGGGAGAGACCACCAACAGAGTGTGGCCCAGGGGAACAACTACCATCATGGTCCTAAAGTGGTGACCCCTTCTTCACTTGTGCCAGGTGCTACGACATAGTGTCCAGCAGAACAATGACCTGACACATACATCAATGTTGGAGAAGGAATGGTTCAATGACAATGAAGTAGAGTTTCTGTATTGGCCTTCACAGTCTCCAGACCTCAACCTAATCAAACACTTAAGGGTAAAGTTGAAGAAAAAGCTGTATTCGTACCCAAGTCCAGTATGCACCAACATCGGGAATGTGTAGAACAAATCTGGGATCAGATTTTGGTCAATACATGCTTGAATCTGATCCAGAGCCCAGAAGGATTCAGGCAATATTGAAAGCCAAAGGTGGATTTACCAAATACTAACAAAATAATAAAAATGAACATTTTGATTTTTAGGAGTAAAATAGTAACAATGCAGTTACAGGACAATAATCTGTAGAACTAAGCAGATGCTAAGTACTTGCAAGTCAAATTCATGTATAAGATAGGTAAGATTATTGTCTATAAAGTGATGGTAGTCTCATGAACAAAGCTGTAGTTGATGGTGAGATATGGAACCCGAAAGTCAAAAGTTCAAAATATTATTACTATTTTTCTTGGCACTGTATGTTCTAACAAAATAGCTTGATTGTTGTATCATAAAGTGATAAAAAGCCTGATGTTACCATTTTACTACAGTAAAGTTATCACTTAAACATGCGCCATGTATAAGGGAGTCAGGAGTCGATTTTGGGAGTCGGAGTTAGGGAAATTGAGGCGTGGCTTACCGACTCCACAGTCATGTTAACAACTAAACCAACTTTCATAATTTGGTCCAATGAACACCATCTTCACATTTGAGCATTTGTAGTGCACTAGTTAAAGCTTAATGTCATTATATTATTTTCTAATTGCAGATATTTTACTGTAACATATTACCATAAAGCTCCCCATTGCAGTATTCTTGTAAGAAGATACAGTTAGAGCAACGTGCAATCTACTTAACAACTATTATAAGCATAAACATTCTGTAAAAGCAGAATTTGGCAGGAAAGCAGAATAAAAACATCTGTGATTCATACATTATATGTAATATTCTTTGATCTCTATTGTCATGGATACATCCTCTCTTTAAACCTGAATTGAATGTCTATGATGTGTAAATACAAGTGTTACTGTTTGGAAATGAAAGTATGGCACACTCTCCAAAGACAACGTGTCTCTCAAGAGAGGCTTTAACTGTGATTCTTTACATTACATCACTTATTTTGAATATTGCAAACTATGTATCTCCATATTATAAGCAGAAAAGCCACTTATGTAAAGGTAATATTTTCATGTATCATGTTGCAACAGCTGTGTAACCTCTGGAATATATCTGTATGTGTAAACTGGATAGACAGACAGACAGACAGACAGATAGATAGATAGATAGATAGATAGATAGATAGATTGAAAGATTTTGAATGAAGATAAGTCAAATTGTTATAGCAATACTAATCCCAGGTGTGTGGGTAGAAACCCATATAAACTTGTTATGGGGAGCCGGGCAACCTAGGGACTTTGCTGGAGAAGGCAACACAGCAAGAATGCACACACATTCTGATTTCAGAAACACTATATTTGCTAAAGGAACTTCAGACTTGGCAGTAACATAAACATATAGATACAGTAAGTTGAATTAGCATGGTGGCTCTCATCAGGAAGTCCAAGACTTAGGGCATGTCCCCATGGCAAGGGTTTTTGGCTGGTTTTTCAGCCTTTTTGCGGTTTTTCAGACCGCCTGAAAAACCGTCCGAAAATGAGCACAATGGTGCTCTATGGAAAACCCGTGCAGCAGTCCCCACTGCACGGGTTTTCCGCCCGGCGGTTGTGCCGCCGTCGGCAAAACATTGTAGAAGCACCATCTTACGTCCGGTTTTCGGACGGAATCTGTGCTTCTCAATGTGAAGGGGGAGGGCTTTTATCCGCTCTTCGTGGAGAAAAGCCGCCCCCCCCCCCCCCCCTCCGCAGCCGTGGGGACGGTTGCAAAACAGGCTAAATACCGGCCGGCAAACCGGCCGGTATTTGTCCTGTGTCGTGGGAACGCACCGTTAGGGTGATATGTATGACAGGGTTTTTCACCCTTTTTCTGGTGTACAATGCACCTAACGTACAGTGGGTATGGAAAGTATTCAGACTCTTTTTAATTTTTCACTCTTTGTTTGATTGCAGTCATTTGGTAAGATCAAAAAAGTTCATTTTTTTGCTGATTAATTTACACTTTGCACCCCGTCTTGAAAGACAAAATACAGAAATATAGATATTTTTGCAAATTTAAAAAACAAGAAAAACTGAAACATCACATGGTCTTAAAGGGGTTGTCTCGCTACAATGATTGGGTTTTAATTAAAAGATCTTTAAAAAACAAGCAGCTTTGCAATATATGTTCATTACAAATGTCCTACTGATTTTGAGCTATCCCCGTAGTAGAATAGTACATCAGCTTCTCAAATCTCTATAGCAGCTGCCCTGTTGATCTTTATCTCACGGGCTGTCGGTTTCTGATGCCATCCCCTTCAAAATAAGTCAGGCGAGAGCCCTCCCCGAGAAGTTCTTAGTGGAGGGGGGGAGGGCTTTGGTTCTGTGTCGTGCTCCCTGGATTAACCCCTGTGTGTGCCTGGGGCCCCTCCCTTCTTAACAGATTGAGGAGACAGAGGTGAGGTGATCAATAATGTGCAGCAATGCCCCTGTGTGTTACTAAACTATGGTTTGGGCTTGGACATCTATAGAACAGATCGGGGGCATGTGAACGCTTATGCTCTCTGTGTATGCACATCGGTTATGTAACATTCCCGTGCCCTGTGTTGTTCTGAGGGGGTTTGTTGTTGCTGGGGTGGAGTTGTATGCAAGGGGGGGTATAGGAACATTACATCCCCCCTCTTGTTTAGCATCACGCTTCCAGCCCTTCCACACTCATGATCCCCCTAAACGTGTTGCAGCCTGCGCAGCCCTGGCGGGCCACACGGGTTAACCGGCAGAAACCCCCCTCCCCCCTTCCCCCTCTGTAAAAAAATTTTATGGAGGAGAGCTTTCTGTGTGTGGGGGAGGGGGAAGAGGGAGGAAAAGAGGCAGCAAGGCACCCCCCAAAATTCAACTCCCAGCACATGGGGTTTGGCTGAATTGTAATGAGACAACCCCTTTAAGTATTAGATTTGCAGTTTGAGTAAGCATCTTTTGAGCTTGTACACCCATGTGTTTTTTTGGGAAAAAATTAACAAGTTTTTCACCCCTAAATTTTGGGGGGTCCTTCCCCATTTTTCCCTTGCAAACCCTCTCCTTCCTGGGTTGGATGGTAAAAGTTGGGGGCACCCCTTTTTCAAGTCTCCCCAAGGATGCCCAAAGGTTGGGGTTGGGCTCTGGTGGGCAGTCAAGATGGGCCAGATTTGTTCTGAACCCCTGCTTTGTTTTTTTTAGCTGTGTTCCTAGGTCATTGTTTGTTGGAAGTGAACCTTCCCCCCCAAGCAGTCCAGACCCACTGTGGAAGAGCTTTCATCCAGTATCTCTGTATTTGGGCCCGCATTCTTTTTCTTCAATGCAACCGTTGTTTGTCCCCCCAGCTGAAAAAAAACCCCCCTGCTGAGCTGCCCCACCCCTGTTTTTTCCCGTTTGGATTGTATTGGGCAGGTGATGAGCAGTGCTGGTTTTTCCCACAAATAGCTTACAATTAACACCAAAAAGTTCAATTTTCATCTCCAGACCGGAATTTATTTTCATAGTTGGGGTCTTCATTTTTTGTTCAAACTGTAGGGGTTTTTATATGTTTGCCCCGAGGAAGGCTTGTCGGCACACTTGCCATAAAGCCCCGATAGTTTGGGGGGCTGCATATAGTTGACTTTTTGGGAACTTTCCCCATCTCCGTATGCATTTTAGAGTCAGCCCAGTGATTTTGGGGTTCTTCTTTACCTTCTCACCAGTCTTTCTTAACGATTGCTTATTTGGGTGGGCGGCCAGGTTGGGAAGCGTTGTGGTCGTTCCCAAAAAATTTTTCCACTAAGGATTATGGGGGGCCCCGGGTTTAGGGAACTTTAGTGTGCAGAAATTCATTGTAACCGTGGCCAGATCGTCCTTTCCCCAATTTGTCTATGAGCTCCTTGGCGTTCCTTAACCCATGATTTTCATGTGCTCTGTCATAAACTGTGAGGTTATTAGACGGTGTGTGCCTTCCTAACCCCCGTCCCAAACAATTTTGTTTTAAAACGCTGGGCTCCAATGAAAATAAACCCTCTCAAGGGGGGATCAGAAGGAATGGACGCTTGAGTCAAAGGGGCGAAATTATGAACAGTGATATTTAAATTTTTCTTGTTTAAAACGCAAAAATACCATTTTTTGGGGTTTGTTTCTTTCAAGATGGGGGGGCAGATGTTTCTTAATGAGCAAATAAAATGAACTTTTTTGGATTTACAAATGGATGAATGAAATAAAGAGTGAAAAATGGAAAAAGGCGCTTTAATCTTTCACCCACTGTATGTGTTATGCGCATTTTTTCGAATGGTCTAAAATGAAGGGGTTTCAGAGGGGTTTTGGGGAGTGTTGCACACATTTTTTAAGATTGGAAAAATATAAAGTGTTTCGCAAAACTGGGGATTACGTTGACAGGCAGACCTACTCAATTGATCTGCCTGAGCCCGAGGAGTAGAAAGAGTAGATTTTCTAAAGGGGCAAAAAAGTCCCCATATTTTTCAACTTTCACCCCCACAATAATAAAAGAATTTATTATAATTATCAAACTGTATAAAATTTAATTACTTAAATTTAATGAAAAATGTGATTATATAAAATTAATATAAAAATATATAATGTCTCCAAAATATAGAAATATCTCCTATAAAATGTATTTAAAATTTTTAAATCTTAAACTAATTTTCCATTAAATAACGCACTGATGTTGTTCAGATTTTAAAATTTTTAATTTTTACCACATTAAATTTGAAATTTATTTTTGCTGCTCTTACCCTTTATTTCACAGACAACAAGAGCCAGCACATCACAAGTCTTGCTGGGACCTGTGGTCCTCCAAGCAGGATCAATACCATAGTTTCTATTCACTGACATGCTATTCTAATGATTTTTCTCTTATTTCCAGCCTGTCTGTAACCTTAATGCATGTAATGCGCCTAACACATAGGCGAGGCGTGTCAAACTTTACACACCATTTATGAATGCACAAAAACCACTTTCATACATTAAGCGCATTATACACTGAAAATAAGACTCGACTATTCACTTCGACGCGCCTTCCTTCATACATGTTGCCCTTAGTTACAACAGTTACAACTATTGCGTCTGATACAGTTTTGTCACATAACTGTCTTGGTCTCTGGAGCTTTAGGGCATGGCCACACGGCAAGTGTAAAATCCCAGTCGGATTCTGTTTAAGAATCAAGACCGGTATTTTATCATCTTTGGAAGGGTTTTGGAGCATGGTTCTGTCTGCGGTTTATGGATTCAACTGTCCCCTTTAACCATTTAATAGCAGACCTTTCACCCAAAAATGAGGCGGAAGATTGTGCATGTTCCGAGTTTTTCAGAACGCCGGCGGTGTGAATATCCGCCCAGTAGAAAAATGTGCAGTGTAATCTACTGGGCAGATTTTCTATTGGCGTCTACAGAAATGTTTTACAGTCGGTTTTCTGATGGTTTACAAATCCAAAAACCATCTTAAAAACTGACTAAAATACCTTTCCCTGTGAACTTACCCTTATAGAGATCAGTTTTTCTAGTTTCTGCTCTTGTAATCAGAGCTATTCGTTTACCAGGCACTAGGAGTTCTTTCCATTGGTATTGTAGTCCTCTTGCTCTCTCACTATCTCTCTCTCTGCCTTCAGTAGACTCCACTACCATTACTCACCCTACCCTCTTCACTCTTATCTCTCACAGACCACGCCTGTCACCATTGGGAATAGAAGAGTACCCAGGGGCGTAACTAGAATATATAGAGCCCCATAGCAAAATGAAATGTGGCCTTACCATCTAATGCCAGGACTAAATCAGCAGCAAAAGTAGAAATAATTAAAGGTATAAGTAATACTGGCATATATCGGAGAACCCACTTAGTAGTGCTAGAGAGAATAAAACCACCAACTACTTGTTCCGTGCAAAAAGGAACAATTTTCTTATACCCGAGTGGGACCTTTCAACCTCTAGCAGTTGCTGTGGCTCCTATGGCTATAGTTATGCCCATGTAGGTACTGCTTATATCCATGATACAGTTAGCAGTCCTCACAGTTTGGAGCTAGTTGCAACCATAGTTTTTCTCTCCCTCCGTTGGATGTAGTACCACACTTGTCTTTGTGTCCACATACCACTATATCGATTTAGAACTGGCGTGTAAGTGCCAAGTTAAAAAAAAAAAAAATGGCGCATTCAAATTCATAGATGTTGCCCAATATTGTTATCATACAATGGTCTTTCCTCGGAAACTGTATCTTGAAACCACTATTCAATACCACAGACACTGCTAATCTGCGACACGTGATTGATGAAAGATACGATCAATTTTCAGGAACATTTTACTGGTAAAACATATGTATTGCTAATGTGTATACAGTGATTGGTGGTCTAATAGCCCCTCTCTACAGTGCAGTGCTACATGTTCTGTACTGTTCTTTACATGTGCTGGGATGAGCAGTTCCTTAAAGCACCAGGTGAGGGCAGCCTCATTTTCTTGTTTTCTGGTAAATTATATATGAAGTACATGACCTAAAGAAGCACCTGTCTTCAAAAAGTGAAAGTAGAAAGTAATTTCCAGCTTCCAGCAGCTCTTTCTAACTGTTCTATGTAAGGGATTGCTTTATTTGTACTAACTATTTACTTATTCTACTAAAATCTTCATTTTGCATTGTAGTGGGTCACATTTTGGGGCTTCAAAAGTAATTTATGTTTTCCATTGAATTACATTCAATGGTTGTCCCAAAAAAGGTGGTAAGTGAAAGCTGAGGGGGCAAAAAAGACCTCAATAATACAGATAAATAGAAATAAAGTAATATTCTAAAATAAGGAAAGGGTTCACAATAATAAATTCACAATAATAAGATAAGAAGCTAATGAAAAAAAAAAAGAAATCTGAAGGGAAAAAGATCATTTCCCATGTTGTTCACTGTTTCTTTTCTATAAGGAAATAGAGATTAATTAATATATTTGCTGCATAAACTTTTTAGTTTGTGTTAGAAAAAGTGACATGAGGACATTCTTAAACTTGCCATTAAAGGGGTGTTCTCACCATGCTGTTTCACAGAGCCTGTTTCTTGCAGTCAGCTTTAGACTCACACTTCCTGCTCAGGCTGTTGGCGGTTCTACAGTAATGACTGACATTTCAGCTCTGCTATTCCTAGCTGAGCCTCTTATAGGGACACTAGTGATGGAGGGCTTTTAAAAGAAGGACAGAAGGCTACAGAGATTTAAATGTGTTGGGGACCCCCTGAGCAGATGAACAGAAAGGAACAGACAGACTGTGAGCCCTGACACTGGGCACCCCCCAAATCTGTCACTGCCTATTTTCCTGCCGGACCAAAGCAACTGCTGCCCAGAAGAAAGTCAGCAAAGAACAGACGGGTATGGCAGAAATCAATTAACACACAGACAGATCCTAATAAGACCATGTTCAGACCACAAGAAACATGCACAGCACAGTCACAAATCATGGCCAAAAGCGCAGCCTCTGCCATACCTTACAGACCGAGGACCACTCTGCGGCCTGGATACACACTTTGATGACAAAGGGGTATAAGCATGTCAGTATAAAAGAAAAACAAGCTCCTATGCCACTGATAAGACACAGCAGGAAGTGATGTCACCATTCCGATCGCAGCTGCTACAGAAAAGACAGCTAGTTGTTGGGAAGCTTATATACATGAGCAGGAGATAAGGAATTGTTCTAGCTATGAAAGGAAGCAAAGTCAGATCCGCAGTGTATTTAGTTATAGTCTTTATTTACATTTGTCAACATGTTTAAGGCTAATTGGTGAGAAAACCCCTTTAATTGGTCCTTTACCTGGTGTAACTGCATTGATACATGACTCTTTAAGAGGGACATGTATGATCGGAGCTTTCACACATTTTCAGGTATATAATGGCCTCACTGTGCCGGTTTCCGCTGTCGACGACCTAATGCACTGTTAGCCAAGGTTCGCCACTTGTAATGCGCCTAACATGAAGGGCGTTCTGTGGGCATTCTGGGGCGGGACGCACCACATTCAAAACTCCGACGCATGTATGAAGCCGGTCGGGCAAAGTTAGGCGCATTACAGCTCCGAAAGGCAGGCCTATGTCAATGTGGTCTGTCTGCCGGAGGCATTGAAGTTTGCCCCGCATGTATGAGCGCACTTTGGCACTGACTTACATGAGGTGCAGTTTTCACGATAAAAAACGTGAAAACAGGCCTTTCATACATGTCTCCCTAAGTGTCCACCATATTTATGAATGTGTTTTCTCAATTGTTCTACTAATAATATTTCCAAATTGGATTCTGTGAGCTTTTCCACTACCTAGTTTCTGCACCATGAAGCAGAACATGAAAATGACATCCGATGGTTATGGTATCATAAATGCACAACTACTAAAGGTATAAATTGTGCAGGATTAAATTGTAATTCCGTGGTAATTTGCCCTTAAATATTGATAGCAATAATTCCACATGTGCTGTAGAATCCTAAGCCATCCAGACCTCAAATACTACAGCACAGGTCATGCTAGTTATTTTCAAGGCAAATACTGAAGCCTAGAATAGATGCAGATTAGAGAGGTCATTCACAGCTCACACATTCCCTGTATCTAAGTAACCAGTTGTTTTTCTTGTTCTTTTCATTTCTACATTCAATATATATTAATTTCACCTTGGGGACTTATTTATAGACTTTAAATATAAATTCATTACAGGAGAACAAGTCTTTGTATACTCAGATTTCTTTTTGGGCTCTTAGCTCCTGCTCCACTTTCTTACATTACTAAATTACCAACCTTATTTAGAAAACCTTTCCAATGTGCAGAAGCCCAGGCAAAATAAACGACACTAAATGGTGTTTATGTAGTATATAAATAGAGAAGAGCTTGCCACTTTTTAATGCAAGCATTGGGATAGCATCATTTTTAATGTTATGTTTATCCTCCCTCACACCCAGAGCAAGTCAAACATGATTCTGCACTAAAAGGGCTTTTTGACAAGCAATATTGAGGATATTGGTCACTGACTAACTCGTGTGAACAGTTTAGGTTGTGATTTCCCCAGCTGTAAGTTTTGGGAGTCATACAGAATTTGGATAGGCTTTAATGTATGTGATCTAAAAGCTGGACTGAGATGTGAGCCTGCCAAAAAGGAGATTATATAGCCAAATAAAATGTGCTTTTACATGGTTTGAGCAATTTCACTTCCACACTACACTACATTTAATGTCCCATCAACACTCTGGCCACATAAAATGAATGTACCATATTACATGGATGTGTGACAGGAAGCAAAAAAATCACTAATTCTATGTGTAGGTTATTTCAAGAGCTACACAAAATACATTCAATTGTAGGGAGCATACTGATGCATAGAAAAGAATCTTTATGAATGTGTTTTCAGCTCATATTCTTTAACAGTTTAAAACCGAAAAATGAATCTGTTGTCTAAATGTTACTATCACTATGAATCTTCCAGTTTTGTAGAGGTCACTTTTCACCTAATGATTTGTATACTAGGGGCAGGGTCAGCAGTCATCTTATTGCAATCAGAGGACAGAATTATAAACTAAAAGTAAGACTTGCTTCACATCTGCCTTAAAGGTTCTGTTTGGAACCTCCAGCTCGGACACCAGACGTTTCACAATGGACACCAATGCCACCCGACAGACATTATTGCTTACAATGGGTCCATTGGGTTTCCGCTTTGGTATCTGTTGTTCAGGCAAAAAACATAGCGCAGCTTGCTGAGCTGTTTTATTTGTCATTTCCCACGAAACATGCGACTGAGGTTCTAAACGAAAGCTTCGACACGTTTGTGAACCAAGTAGGGTCACACAGCGTAATTGCAGGGTGCATTTCGCCATGTATTTGCGCTTCAATACGCCCGAAATGTGCCCCGCAAATTACGGTAATTCATAGCTCTCATAAAGAGAGCCGTCTCCCCTGGCATACAATGCGCACGTATTGTACATCGGGAGAGAGAAGTGACATGTCACTTCTTCGCGGTGCTTACGTACCAATGATAACGGAAGTGGATGAGGCTGGCCGGGGGCCTTCTATCCTTTACTGCACCTTGTCTTCTAGACATGTAACAGAGCATGCTCGCAACACTCTCTCAGCATATTTTTAATTATTCACAAAAACTACAATATGCCAATATTTTCTTTTTAACCCTTTACCTCCCCTTCCTTGCACTTTATAAAGGAAGTAGGATTGCCATTGCAGTTATGGTCCTAACAAAGGCACCTATATCTGCCATGCAAATGATCCTAATAGGTTGACTCAATACTAGTGACAATAATAATACACTGCACTATATTAGTAGTGTAGTGTATTATGCAAGTGATCAAACAGTTGCATGATCAAATAATACATTTTGTAAAAAAAATGAAAAAAACAATAAAACATCAAGTAAAAAATAAACTACAATAAGCACTTTACTAAATAGCAAATGCTTCATTTTTGGAGTAAAATAAACTATACAAAATTAGTATTAGTGCATTTACACAGTGAAAAAAATTAGAAACATTGCCAGAATCGCTTCATCCTGCCTCCCAAGAAATGGAACGAAAAGTGTTAACGAATCACCCCAAAATGGTACCACAATTTTTACTGCAAGAAAGAAAGAAAGAAAGGACAAGAAAGAAAAAATGTGACGTATTTTGTAATGAGACAACACAAAAACATTTTTGTAAGTATTATTATACAAAAGTAGTAAAACATAAAAAAATTATATAAAGATAATCGAACTGGCCCGCAGAATAGTAAATGCTGTGGTAAAAACATGGTGACATTTCTGGGGGGTTTTCCATCCATTTGCCCCCCAAAAATAAAATACAAATCATAATATGGTATGTATGAGGAAATAGTATCATTAACAAATAAAAATGTAGCCTGAAGAAAACAAGCCCTCGAAATGGCTATGTAGATGATTATTCAGAGCCCATTGTGATGTGTACATCATTTCATCATGCATTAGAACTAAATAAAATTAGAAACATAAGGACACAGATAAAACCTGTTGCAGTGTATATCTGTAAATGGGGCATTCATGTGTGCTATATAGAATAATCCTTCAAATTACCATTCCCCCAGGACAGGGGCGTAACTAGAAATGGCAGGGCCCCATAGCAAACTTTTTAATGCCCCCCCTCCCCTTGGTCCGTAAAAAAAAACAAAAAAACTTATCACATGTTCTGTCAAGAATAACGGAAAAAATAGTGTACGCCAGACAAATGCCGCACACGGCAGACACATCCCACACACGCTACTCACACATCAGTCATACGCCAGACACATCCCACACATGCTACTCGCATGCCAGTCATACGCCAGACACATCCCGCACACGTCACTCACACGTTGATATTAGTGGACTGCGATTCTTTGTTTATGTAATAGATTTTACTTCAAGTTTTTATTGTGGGAACCTCTTCACCCTGCACTGAATACTCGTCAGTTATGTAGATATTAAACACAAACACCACAGACACCAAGATACGCATTTATACACACACACACACACACACCAAGATACGCATTTATACACACACACACACACACCACAGACACCAAGATACGCATTTATACACACACACCACAGACACCAAGATACGCATTTATACACACACACACACCACAGACACCAAGATACGCATTTATACACACACACACCACAGACACCAAGATACGCATTTATACACACACCACAGACACCACAGACACCAAGATACGCATTTATACACACACCACAGACACCAAGATACGCATTTATACACACACACCACAGACACCAAGATACGCATTTATACACACACCACAGACACCAAGATACGCATTTACACACACACACCACAGACACCAAGATACGCATTTACACACACACACCACAGACACCAAGATACGCATTTACACACACACACCACAGACACCAAGATACGCATTTATACACACACACACACCACAGACACCAAGATACGCATTTATACACACACCAAAGACACCAAGATACGCATTTACACACACACACACCACAGACACCAAGATACGCATTTATACACACACACACCACAGACACCAAGATACGCATTTATACACACACACACACACACCACAGACACCAAGATACGCATTTATACACACACGCCACAGACACCAAGATACGCATTTATACACACACACACCACAGACACCAAGATACACATATATATATATATATATATACACACACACCACAGACACCGAGATACACATATATACATACAGCATACATGCCAACTCTCCCGTTTTTGTCGGGGGGGTCCCGCTATTTGGGGTCCCCTCCCGCCCTCCCGGGGGAGTTGGCATTCCTCCCGCCGCCAGCAGGCGGCCGGGGCTCTTTAAATGGCCGCGGCGACAGAGTAGCGCTAGTGCGCTACTCTGGCGCTGCCGGGCCGCTCCTACAGGCGGGTGAAGCGCGCTGCGCCGCTCACCCGCCCGGAGTCTCGCTGTGCAGGAGAGGCAGGAGGGATCGTTCCTCTCCTCCCCCCCTCCCCCTGTATGTCCGGCGCCGGTGTGTGCGCCGCACATACAGGTCAGCGGTGCAGGGGAAGTGACGCGCGGCTGCAGGGGAGTGACGCGCGGCTGCACTCACTTCCCCCTGCGCCGCTGAGGAGATTGTCTGGAGCGGCCGTGCTGCAGGAGCCTGGTGAGGTAAGTGGATTTTATTATTTTATTTTTATTAGCTATATGGGGAGCTCTGCCTGGCAACAGAGGGGACATCTATCTGGCAACAGAGGGGGCACTACCTGGCAACAGAGGGGATCATGGCAACAGAGGGCACTACTGGCAACAATGGGGGCACTACCTGGCAACAATGGGGGCACTACCTGGCAACAGAGGGGGCACTACCTGGCAAACAAATGGGGGCACCTACCTGGCAAACAATGGGGGCACCTACCTGCAAACATGGGGCACTACGGCAAACAAGGGGGCACCTACCTGGCTAACAACAGTGGGGCACCTACCTGGCTAACAAAGGGGGCACCTACCTGGCTACAGAGGGGGCATCTACTTGGCTACAAGGGGGCATCTACCTGCCTGTAAGGGCACTACCCGCTTATGGGGGTTACTACCTGGCTATAAGGGCATCTACCTGGCTTTCTTCCAAAGCCGTTATGCAGTTAGGTGGAGTGGGTGTGGCTTTTTAAGGGGGCGTGGCATACCGACAAGATGGGCGTGTCCATGCAAATTTTTGTGCCACCCACTAAGGTCTCCTGCTTTTTCATTTTCAAAAGTTGGCAACTATGACATATAGCCATATATTCATACACACACTCACATCTATACATAAAATCACATACTTACCTGTTTCCAGTGCAGCCCTCAGGCAGTCCAGAGGTCATGGAAGACTCGGTGGGGAAGAAGGGGAGCTTCCATTCATGAGCAGAGCAGAGCACACAACCCCCACCCGTCCCGACCGTGCAGCAGCTGGAGGCAACGTGAGCACGGAGAAGAGGAAGGAGGGGCTGCTCGTGGGGAGAGCTGTGAGGATCGTGCTGCTAGCAATATGATCCAAGGGGCCCAGCAGGAAGTTTCTCTCTCCTCCCCCGTCCTGACCATGCAGCAGCTGGAGACAGTGTGGAGGTGAGGGGAGGAGGGGCTGCTGCTGAGGGAGCTGTGAGGATCGTGCTGCGAGTAATTTTTTTTTTGATCCAAGGGGCCTGGCAGGTAGTTTATCCCTCCTCCCCCGTCCCGACCGTGCAGCAGCTGGAGACAGTGTGAGGAGAGGGGAGGAGGGGCTGCTGCTGAGGGAGCAGCTCCGGGATCGTGCTGATAGCAATCTATCTTATGATCCTGGAGGCCCGGCAGGAAGTTTCTGTTTGTTGCCGGCTGGGCCCCCAGGGAGTGCTCTCCTCCTGACCCTGCTGGCGGGCGTGGGCGCAGGATCGATATTGCCGGCGGAGCAGACGTGTTAGCAGCTGCTCCGGGCCCCCTAAGAGTCCGGGCCCCGTAGCAGCTGCTATGTCTGCTACCCCGGTAGTTACGCCCCTGCCCCAGGATGCTAAATTTTCAACATACAATGGTCTTTTCTGGGACATTATAAAGTTGAAACCAGAAGTTTACAAACATTATATAAAAGGACACACATGCATGTTTTTCTCACTATCTGACATGAAATTGGAATACACCTTATCTGTTTAAGGTCAATTAGGATTACAAAAATAATTTATGTTTGCCAAATGCCAGAATAATGAGAGAGAGAATTTTTTAAGGCATTTTTATTAATTTTTGCAAAGTCAAAAGTTTACGTACATTTCAATAGTATTTGGTAGCATTGCCCTTAAACTGTATGACTTGGCCAAACGCTTTGGATAACCTTCCAAAAGCTATTAACAATAGTTGGTAGGGATTTTGGCCCCTTCCTCCTGACAGAACTAGTGTAACTGAGCCATGTTTGTAGGTCGTCTTGCTCGCACCTGCCTTTTCAGCTTTGCCCATACATTTTCAATAGGATTGAGATCAGGACTTTGTGATGGCCACTCCAAAACATTGACTTGGTTATACTTAAGCCACTTTGTATCCAGTTTGGCAGTATACTTTGGGTCATTGTCCATTTGGAAGACCCATTTGACACAATCTTATCAGCTACCACCAGTATCTTCACAAGGTCGTTTGCTTTTGTTCTTGGGTTGATATGCACATGTCGGACCAAAGCATGTTCATCTCTGAGACACAGAACCCATCTCCTTCCTGAGCGGTATGATGGCTGGACATTCCCATCTTGTTTATACTTGCATATAATTGTTTGTACAGATGAAAAAGGCTCCTTCAGGTATCTGGAAATTGCACCCAAGGATGATCCAGACTTGTGCAAGTCCACAATTCTCTTCCTGATATCTTGGCTGATTTCCTTAGAGTTTCCCATGATGTTACACATAGAAGCAGTGTTTTTCTGGTGTGCATAAAAAAGACATCCAGAGGTGTTTCTCTTATTAAGTCAGATGTTGCCAATAAACCTAGCAGAAGCTTCCAAAGACATGACATCATCATATGGGCTGTTCCAAATTGTTTAAACCCATATCTTAGTGTATGTAAACTTTTGACTTTGCAGAAAGTAATAAAAACAAGTCTTAAAAATTCTCTCTGTCTCATTATTCTGGCATTTGGTAAATATAAATAATTTTGGTAATCCTAATTGACCTAAAACAGGTAAAGTTTATTCTGATATCATGTCAGATAGTGAGAAAAACATGCATATGTGTCTTTTTATATACTGTATGTAAACTTCTGGTTTCAACTGTATGTTGAGCCTGGTTTCGAGGTACAATGTCACAGACTGGAAAAAATTGTCATGAATATTTTACTTGTAAAACATTTGTAGTAAAGTGCAGTACAGTGTGGTACTACATGGTCTGTACTGCTCTTTACATGTGCCAGGATGAGCGTCTCCATCGGATTCCAGGGGAGACATGTATGAAAGGGTTTTTCTCCTTTTTCTGCCGTTTACGCCGCCTAATAAAGTGAGACACGGTGCACACCACCATTCCTCATTCATTAAGACACAGCACCTGTCTTTGCCGCGGTGTCTATGGGGTTAAACAGCACAGGATGGAGCCGCACTGTAAACGGCGGTTGTTAGCTGCAATTAGCTTCAAAACCCTTTAAGGGCACTATGAAGTACTCATACGTCATATGTCAGTAAGGGGTTAACTTGTTTGTCTATAATTTTCTCTCTAATCTCCTAAGACTCTCTCCTTAGCTTTATTTGTTCATGTTCAGTATGTTACACACCATGATAGCAAACAGGACTACTCTTCACCTTTTAAATAAGCAGAGTGACTGATTGCAAGTTTGAAGACACCTGCGATGCTAATTACAGGACACAGTTTAAGAGGTCCCTATGGTAAAATTATTTTCAGTCTTTTCTAGGAGTACCATCATTTATTTCCTGGCCAGTTTCATTCTTTTTTTTACATTTTGATTGAACCACAATTCCATCTAAGGGCTAAATGTATGAAAACTGTCTAGGTCTAAAAATCACTTTGTTGCCCATAGCAACCAATCAGAGCACCCCTCTCATTTCATATAGTTCTCTGGAAAAATGAGAGAGGCGCTCTGATTGGTTGCTATGGGCAACAAAGTGAGTTTTAGACCTAGATAGTTTTCATACATGTGGCTCTTAGTGTCTGATTTTCAGTAGTTGATTTTCAGTACGTTTAAATCTATTATTACTTTTGACAGTTTCAAGTTATTTCATTGACCATTGTGGATTTTTCTTTATTTTACAGAAGGGTACTAAAAATTTTGTCTACTTGTGTGAAAAGCAGCTTTTTTTTGATGTACTGTATGTACATGCTTGCTTTTCTTGTAATAGTTATCTAGTACATAATGCCACGACACTCAGTATTATATAATTGACCCTACATCAAGACTGCCAGCATATAAAATTAACACAGATGTTAATCTAAAATGATAAAATATAAGATTTTATTTAATAATTTTATAAAAACATGATAAAAATGGGAACGGAACAAATAATAAAAAATAAGGTAGTGCATATTTATATATCATAAATTAGTTTAAAAATACATAGAAGAAGCATAACAAGGTAAAAATAGAATCAGTCATAGATAATCCCCCATAAATAATAGTACTACTGTATTATTAGTGCATAACTGTGTGAAGAACAAGTGCTATAAATAAACAATAGGACTATAATTGATTTCAGTTCAAAATATTGCATCCTAGTGAATATGCTCATACCTATGTAGCACTTTATGTATAAATGCACTAATTATGCACTGATACAATGCACTAGCACTACTACTTATGGGGATTATCTTTCGTTTAATTTTTTCCCTGTTACTCTTCTATGTATTTCTAAACTAATTTATGACATATAATTATACACTACCCTGTTTTTTTTATTTTATTTTATTAATGCCTGTTAATTTTGTATGCTAAAAGTCTTGATTTAGGATTAATTGTATTAGCAGTCTGTTTAATTTTCTTTAATTGTTATTTTTCGTTATGTTGGGTGACATTTTGGGGCTTCAGAACCAATTAACAGTTTTGAATTGAATTATGGTCGCTACATACGATGAGTGTTCCAGAACTAGTGTTGAGCGAACAGTAAAAAGTTCTAGTTCGATTAGAACCTCGAACTTTTGTGAATTCGATTCGGAGTTCTATTCGAACTCGGACTTCGAATTTCATTAAAGTCTATGGGAGGAGATGTTCTGGTTAATTTTTATGCCTATACAGGTGAGGAAAAGCTGGAATTACCATCCATAACATTAAACTGGATACGTGGAACAACTTAGTGAAGATAACTTGGCTTTAAGAGTGACAGAAAAAGACTTCATTCCTTTCAATTGCTAACTGAAAAGATGAGGACAGCTTGCAAGCAGGGGTGTAGCTATAGGAGATGCGGTGGTAGAAGCTGCTATGGGGTCCTGCATCCTGAAGTGCCCCAAAAGCCACTTTGACACATAGAAGATTTGGAGACGGTGTATTATACAATTACTGATCCCCAAAAACTGCAAAAACTGAACTTTTGGACACCGAGTATGATTTAGCAACTCCAAGCACTCTGTATAATATATATCTATGTATATGAGAGTTAGGCATTATGTGAGCCTACAAATGTCGCCAAATAACAGCTTCTGGGTGTGGGAAAGATGCAGCCAGCAATACCAAACTCTCTAACTACTGCTGTCTATGGAGTGGAAAATGCTATCTAACTAAGAGCAGTCTGTACAGTACAGAGAGTGAGCTGAAAAAGGCGTTCACAAGGCAATACACTGAAATATATTTAACATGGTCATGTGATTTTAGCAGTCAATGAGAGCAGTACACCTTAGCGATGACTTTTTTGACACTTCTCTGTGCTCTGCACTGATTGGATGGCCACCAAAAGTGCAGAAAGACGCTGAAAACGAAACTGAAAATGGCGTCTCGAATTAGAACTAAAACTTTACTTGAACGAACAGTAAAATGTTTGGTTCGGCTCGAGTTCTAAAAATTCTACTAGAACTTAACTTTTTTAGAACAGTTCGATCAACACTATTCAGAACCAATAAATATTGTATGTTTAAGGACCACTGTATCTGTAAAGCCAGTATCCTTCAATAATTAGCACTTATGATAAACTTACGTGTATTCTTATAATGTGAATATTTTTAAAAGTTTGGTCCATTCAGTAAAATTTGTTTTCATTCAATGGCAAAATAACACGGTCCCGAAGATACTCTTTATACATGTTCCACCCAGTATATAGAGTAATGAGTCTGTGCCACATCCGTAGCTAAATAAAACATGATTGAAAATTCAAATCATGACACAATTAACCAGGATGCTAATAAGACACCAGTGATGGTAAGTCTTGAAAAATGTACAGATAAGATATATGGAAATTTTTATTTAAATTAGGTCCATTTCCAGCTGCTGCCTGTTTTCATTTCTGACAAATGGAAGGAGCTTAGCTTTGTGCCCTTGTTTATTGACACCTGTGTAGCAAGAGGACAAGATTCATTCAGATTCATAGTGGTGCACATTGTTGGTAACATGGTCCACACTACATTACAAATTCCATTAGTGTACCTCAAAGCAGGTATACAAGTCTTAACTAATGTACTCCAATATTTCCATTTTAAATAATATAAAATACAAATTCACTTCTCAAACATTCATCACATTAATCAAAAAATAACATTGAACATTAAGCTATCCTTTTTATTACTCCAATGCATCTAAATTGAAAAGTAAAAAGATTTTGTAAACAGTCTGGGTTAAAATTTGCTACTGTGTCCACAGCTACTATGCAGACATATGTGTTTCCATGGTAACAGACAACAACAAACCCTCAGTAGTCTGATCCTGCAGTCATATACCCTTCCACCTGTCTACAACTTATTTCAAGACTACCAAATGTATTTTACCAGAAATGAGATGACTAATGAAAAAGAGTATGACTATAAGATCAAACTACAAAGTGTTGTTGTCTGACATCATTAAGAAGCATAGACTTGTATAGGAGCTGTAAGCCAAGAACTGCACTTCATATATAAACTGTCAAAATGAGCTTTATATATCATCACCCGTTTGGTATTGAAGACTTGGATTACAGAGGTTTGAGAGTGGAAAATTGATAGGGAGAAAGCGGTGCAAGAGAAAGACTGAAGCAGTGTCTGTGGGTCTGAGTTATGTAGATACATCTACCCATTCTTTGTACAGTGCTGCATATGTCAGCACTATGTAAAAGCAAATAATAAACACATAGATCATGTATTTTTCTAGACATAATTACATGCAAACCTCATGTAAATTTGGAATCATTTCTGCTCTTCTTCCATTAGCTAGAATTATTTGTGAAATGTGATCGTTTAAGTCTGCCTTGGAAATTCATGCAAGTCTACATTTAACCTGCAACAATTTCCCTTCCTCCGCTCTGTCCTGAAAGTTGGGATGAAAAAAAATACAAAGGGAAAAGGGAATATGTTTGGTACTTGTCCAACTTGCTTCAATATTTAAATGCACTTGATCCTTATATTAACATACGAATAAGTTAAATCTTGGAATGTGGGTAAATTTCTTGTGATTTATTTAACATTATCACTCAGCCCCAGCCACCTGCAGCATTATATAAACAGGGAATGTGTACAGAGGAGGGGGTGAGAACTTACGACTCAATGAAATGAGAAAGAATATAAGTTAACTCTTTGGCTGCTAACTTAACAATAGCACCTACTTGTGGTGAAGACAAGTAAACCAGACCCAGAATAAGGGTTTAGATTTGTTGCATAAATTTCTGCAACTGAAAATGAAATCCACTCATCTGTCTGTCCGAGTCTGTTTCTGCAGCAAGTGCAAGTATTTGTGAAAGCCTCATATATCAATGGATCAGTTCAGTGGAAATCTGTTGCATGTAAGTATATTATAATGTAGAAATGATTATCATTGTAGAAAGGGAAAGTTGTGCAGGTGGCACCAATGTCTTTTTCTGTTGGTTACAAATCTGCCTGGCTATTGAATGCTTTAGTGGTTGCTAAATCACAAGTTTTACGTAGTGCTAATATCACTACATATCTCCTTCAGTATAGTCTGAAAGGAGCAACGCCCATCACAGATTGTGATTCCTTCTCTGTCAGTAAGGAAAAACTGGACATTTGGTTTGTTATTCATTCACATTGGTGCACCCTTGGTTTAATTTATTATTATCAAATCTTTAATATCAAATGTGTGAACCTATGTTATAAGCAGGAACCCAAAGATGTAAATCGCAATCCAATTACAGATCTAATTTGTAGATTTTACAACCTCTTGGTTTTTATTAAAGACTGTAGCATTATATGGATTACAGACATGTATGAGTGAAAAATTTACAATTTTCATTTATATGATTTACTTTTCTTCTGATTATGATGTTTATTTATAATAATAATAATAATAATAATAATAATAATAATAATAATAATATACATCTGTTTGAGGGTCTGGGACAGTAGGAAGTTGCCACTCTGTTACAATTATCAGCTATGTTTGCTTTAATGCTTCTGTCACAACTTGGAAAACCGGGAATGCTGGGAAGTACAGCTCTATGGTGACATCATATTAAGATGATTCATGATGTATCTAGAGATCTACTCCTACATGAAGGTGGCTTCATGAATAAATTGCCACGTTGAGTAAAGCTTGGCAGACTGAGGGTATTTGATATGAAATTAACTGGAATGACCAGATGACAACCAAAGAGAAGGGCATACAGTTGGGGGGTATATTTAGAAAGAGATACCAAAAAACAAGAAACCTGTGGTACCTGATTGCTTGAGTCCTTAGTTTGAAAACAAGAATTTTAGTAATATGTTCATCTAAAATTTAGTTGACTTTTTGTAGGTAAAGAAAATACAAGGAATAAATACCTGATATTGAATCTTTTGTTAGTAAATAAAATATTTTGTTTAAATGTGCTATTCAATTATATCTTAAGATTTACATTGCAACAGAGAGGGGGCCCAATACCAATGAACAATGGTTCTATTTAGCATTTTATACCTTCTATTTACACTTACCATCCTAAGAACCCATATTTATAGACTGTTCATATTTACTATGGAATTATAGACATGAAAAGGTGTATTGTAATATGTTCAATAAAATGTTCATAAAAACCTGGGAAATAAAGAGGTCAGAGCCAAAGGTGTTATTTCTTGTAGTAAACATGCAGGCTGTTAAAAAGAAGGTTTGTCTTGGTATGTCTGGCAGAAACATACCTACTAACTATAATGCAATACAATAGCTGTGAACATATAGGGCGACATGTATGAATAGGGCTGCGCCAGATTACTAGCGTGATTTGCCAAAAAACTATTGGAACCCAGCCGACACCCTCAATAATTTTGTATGCGCCAATTCTTAGAGGGCGTGTCACGTCACATTCAAGATTAAACACATTTATGAATAGGTTATGACAGAATGTGGCAAACAAATGTCGGACTTATCCATGCCAATTTCAAGCTGGTGAGACAAATTTTGGCACACATTTTGGTGCATGTTTTGGCACATATTTTTGTCTCATAGCAGGACACATTTATATAGTGCTGTGAGACACTTTTAGGTCGTGTTCACACGGCTTATTTCGCCGCGGATTGGCGCCGTACTGCGCGCCGGATTTGCGCTGTAGTACGGCGCCAATCCGTTGCAGTAATTACGGTAAACCACTGTTCTCATAGAGAACAGTGGATTCCGTCGCTCCTCCCCGCTCGGCGAAAGTGACATGCACATTTTCCAGGCGCAATACGCGCCGTGGATAATGGAAGTCTATGGGGCCAGCGGGCCGCACCCCCCGCCCCCGCCCCTTATTCAAGCTGGAATTGCGAGCGCAATCCGACTGGCAATTCCGGCTTGAATAAGCCATGTGAACCGGGGCTTATACATACTGACAAATGCTGCACTAGCCTACTGAGAAGTACAACTGTATAGTTTGCACCAGTATTCAAACATGTTGCCCATAGTCTGTAAATATTTGCTATTAATGTAATTAGTAGTTATGTTGTGTGCAGTATTTGTACAAGCAATATGTTTGAAAATATAGATGATAAAGACATTTTTAAACCCAAAAGTATTAATTAAAAAACCCCATAAAAACAGAATCATGATGTAATACTGATGTCAATATTAGTGCAGGCAAAACCATTCAGGTTTCATGTTTAATCTTGGTTTATATTTTGGTTTTTAATTCATTATTACTTCATTACAGTCACAGTCATGTACATATGAAGTAGCACTTGCCTCATTCTCAGGATATACTTATCTTGCTTACTGTTTTTATTCTTTTTCTTTATTTCATTCTTTTATGCAACTGTTCTAAAACAATTTGGGAAATGTATGTACAAAATGATATCACTTTGGATGCCATACAATACATATTAAAGGATACTTTTCTGTATTTTTTCATTTACAAAAAGCATTAAAAAAAGAAAAAAAAGACAAAGAAAAACTAAAAGACATTAAGATAAATACTATAGTGAAATTATCCTTTGCTGTTTGAAAACATATTGCTGCATTAAAGGGGTTGTCTCGCTACAAAGAATAGCTTTAAAATTGTAGGGAACACAAAATAAAGACATTTTCCAAATATATTGCTTTGTTCATCTGATTTCCCTAAGGAGATACAAGTTAATTAAGGACCTCCCTGGCTATTTCAGTTCCCTCAGTAACCGACCTGTAAACAATTCTCCCCTTGCTGTTTGTTCTATGAGATAGCAGTGAGTGACTTCATCACACAGGTCACAGCAGTGTCTGTGCTGCTGGGCAGTAAAAAGCTTGATTTATGTAAAATAAACAGCACTGTAATTAGGGCTTTTGTTTGAGGGATCAGATAAAGCCTTCTGCTAGCAGTTTGAGAAGCTTCTGAGCTAATCTGATCTAATTAGCAACTGAAAGCACAGCATTGAATACAAGCATGGAGCTGTATGCAAATTAGTCAGTCTAAACCAGGAAGTGACAGAGTATTTTATTCATGCATCCTATGAAACTCTGTAGGGAGACAACTCCTTTAAGGGCCACATGTATGAAAACTGTCTAGGTCTAAATAGCAACCAATCAGAGTGCCTCTTTCATATAGTGCTCTGGAAAAATAAAAGGGGTGCTCTGATTGGTTGCTATGGAAAACAAAGACCTAGACAGTTTCCATAGATGTATCCCTAAATGTTAATTTTATGTCTGTTTTTAAATTTATGAAATTTAAATATATTTGTAGACCTATTTTTCTTTTTTTGCAGACAAAAATAATAAGGTTTTATGTTCTTATCCCTGGACTTTTGAGGAAAAAGCCCTGTTTTTTATCCTGTGTTTTTCTTAGTGTTTTTATAACATGTTTTTTAAATAATGCTGCAATCAGATGTTAGCTGAAAGTTGCTAGTGAAATATGCAAGTATGTTTTTTTTAAGACATTTTTCCATAGGTTTCTCGATAAGAAATGAAAAATGCTTAAATTAAATGCCTGCAAAAAACTGCTTAAAAAACTCCATCCAAAAAAATAAGTAAAAAGAAAGCTACAACAAAAATGAATTGAATTATGCTTTATCAAAAGAGACGTACAGTTTTAACTTTTTTCCATTGCAATCTTACAATATTTGTAGAACTTTTTTGAACAAGTAATAGAAGATTCATGTGCTAATGTGAACGTTCCTTTTTTTTTTAGAAATCACGTGGACTCTAGTTTAAAACACATTTTAGAGCGACATGTATGAAATTTGGCATCTCAACACCTTTTCTTGTGGCTTTTTTTCAGTGTAAAATGCGCCTGAATATATGAAAGTGGTGAATGTGCGCTCATAAATTGCACCCCAGGTTTAAGGTGCCTAGCGTATATGTTTGGTGCGCTGCAGTACTTTGTCGCATTAGTAATGCTCCAAATGTGTATAAATGAATGCCAGAATTCGACAATAGCTACTAAAACAGTTCCTTGAGTTGCTTTCTAACTTACAATGTATTGTGGTAATACTTAAATTTTGTGGAGATTTGTATATTTTTATTTTTTATAATTAAAATCTTACAAAATACTTTTTTTTAATACTTTTATATAGTATGTGAATTTGTGTTCAGAAAAATGTAGGTCAGTGGGTCAACCTTTATTCGATATACAGCAATAGTAAGCAAACCACAGATCTCACTGAGACTTGTGATGCAACAAGCATGATCACTACCATAGTTTCTATTCACTGACCTGCTATTCTAACACCTTTTATTTTATTTCTAGCCTGATAATGCTATGCTAACTCCGTAAATACATGATTGAGAACGGGATTCATGGTAGGTGCTGTATTGGTTTAATTAATTTATATTATTTAATTTAAAACTAATTTTATATTATATTAATTTTAAATGCATTTTATAGGAGATCATTTTATATTTTTGGAATATTATAGAATTTTATATTATAGAATTTATTATTACATTTATATAATTTTATATAGTTTTATAATTATCCTAAATAACTTTTTATTATTTTTCTGGTATGTTAAGAAATAAGGGACATTTTTGCCCTAATGGCAAATCTAGTTCCACTACAACTACTCAGGCTCAAGCAGACCACATTTAAATTGGTCTGGCTGTTCGAGGAGTAATGCGCTTAGTTTGCCATCCTACATCCATAAATGTGTCTAATATTATGAATTTGGTGCGACACGCCCCCAGAACACCCCCACATGCCATACAAAGTGTCGGGTCTGGTGCACAGTGTGCCAAACTTGCCTGAACGACACGCCATATATAGGGAAAAAAGCTGGAACACTCACTTTTGGCGCATTTCTCGCCATAACAGTGAAAATGACCCATTTATACATGCCCCCCTTTGTGTTTATATGTTTGTATGAAAACATAGTAAAACATAAATAATACCTTGTGTGTGTTTATGTGTATATATTTTTTAAATAGAAAAATGTAAGTAAAAAACACAAGATGCATTAAGAGACCTAGCATGCTGCATCGCCTGTGTCTTTATACTAAGCAGAAGGGGATATTTCCACTGCATCTTAGTCACGATTTGGATCTGAAGTTTTTTGTTTTATGAAACAATGAAAAACTAAACTTTACATCTTGTTCTCTGTCTCTCTCTTTCTTTCTTACTCTCTCTTTCTCTCTCTTTCTATATATGTATACAGATATGTAACAGTCATTGTAATTTTGTAAAGTGGTAAATTGATAAATTAGATGAATTTATAATAGAAAAAAACAAGTTCCTAGGAATACTCTTTCTTGAAGATTGCCCTATGTAATAGGTCCTGTGATCAGCCGATTGCCCGTCAGCTGGTCACAACTTTTATGTCCCTGTAAATCCTTTGTATAAACAGAGGATGTGCTGCTCATAATAAGGAAAGTCAACGGCTGCACAATCACATGTTAGGTACGATCATTCCTGCCTGAAATTTGGGCAGTAGGATGGCTCATTTCAAGGAGTACTTATTGATTTGCATAAGTCAATCAGTGCTCATTAAGAATAATTATCACTAAGGGAGACATATATGAAAGAAGGCGCCTAGAAGTGAATTATCGCATCTCGTTTTCAGTGTATAATGCGCCTGAATGTATGAAAGTGGTTTTTGTCCAATTATAAATGTTGTCTAAAGTTCATTGCACCTCGCCTATGTGTTAGTTAGGCGCCTTATGGAACTGTGGCGCATTAGTAATGCACCTAACATGTATTAAGGTTATAGATAGGCTGGAAATAAGAGAAAAGTCATTAGAATAGCATGCCAGTGAATAGAAACTGTGGTACTGATATTGCTTGGTGGACCACAGGTCCCAGCAAGACCTGTGGTGTGCTGGCTCTTGCTTTGTGTAGAATAAAAGGGTGAGAGCAACAAAAATACATTTCAAATTTAATGCAGTAAAAATTAAAAAATCTGAACAACAACATCAGTGGGTTATTTAATATTAAATGAGCTTTCGATTCTACTTATTTTAAATACATTTTATAGGAGATATTTGTATGTTTTTGGGATAATATATATTTTTATATTAATGTTATATGATAAAAAATTGTATTAAATTTAAATAATGTTATTTTATACAGTTTGATAATTATTAGAAATTACTTTTTATTATTATACTGATGTAAGTTGAGAAATATTGGGCATTTTTGCCCCTTACAGCAAATCTAGCTTCACTTCGACTCGTCAGTCTCAGGTAGACCACATTGAAATAGGTCTGCCTGTCTGAGCAGTAATGCGCCTAGTTTTGTCACATTTATATATGCGTCTAAAATTACGAGTGTGTTGCGTGTCGCCTCCAGAACACCCCCAGAACGCCCCCTCATGTTAGGTGCATTAAAAAGTGTTGAGTCTTGCAAACAATGCGCCTAACACATTCGTTTGGCGCATTAGACATCGTAGACTGCTCACTTTGGCACATGTCTCCCTAAGGGCTCGTTCACACGGCTTATTTTGGGACGGATTTCAGCCGTATTGCGCGCCGTATTTGTGCTGCAATACGGCTGAAATCTGTCCCAGGCATTACAGAAATCCACAGTTCTCAAAGAGAACTATGGATTCCGTCTCTCCTCCCCGCTCGGCGAGTACGCTGAGGGGGGAGAAAGTGACATGCACATTATCCCGGCGGTATACGCACCGTGGATAATGCATGTCTATGGGGCCGGCTAGTAGCCCCGCTGCACGGAGCCGGCGTAATTGCGGGGCGAAATCTGTCCCCGCAATTACGTCGGCAATAAGCCGTGTGAACTGGCCCTAAGAGTAAAAGGACCCTTAATCTAACAAAGCCTTTGGACTACATTTTATATTTCTATTATGCGCAGTTATGTAACATTCTTTTTCTCTGACATTTTTGACTGTGTCATTTTTTACGGTGTGTTTTAGAGTCTACATTTTGTGCGGTTTCTGTGGCCTTTTTCCATAACAAATTATGTCATTTATAGATCATGTGATGCAATGTAATGTTTGAAATGTTAAAAAATAGCACACAAAGAGCGACATGTATCATCTAGGTGAAAGCGGCCAGTTGTAAATAGCTTTTAAGCAGTGAATATATGAACATTGCGACAGAATGCTGCGACAGTTTTAGGGCTGAAAGGACACCATACATATATGTCGCCCAAAATACGTAAACACCATAAATAATTATAGCATTTTCAGGCAACAGCAGAAAAAAAACAATGGAAGTCTATTGGAAAAAAATGACACAGACCACCTAAAAAAACGTCACACCTGGAGCTTACTGTGTTTTGAAAAAAAAAAGTCGTAAACCTAATAAAACTAATAAGCAAAGAAAAACGCCATAAAAGATGCAATGTTTGTAGTGTGTCAGAAGTTTCCCTGTTGACTTTCAGATTAGATCTGGCTACAGCATTGTTTACCCCAAAAATGTGTAAAAAAAAAACAGCAGTAAAAATTCTTTAAAAAATGCAGCTTTGCCAAAAATGTCAGATCATCCTTATAGAATCTAAGCATCTGTAATCTTACATTTAACTAATAATGCTCAAAGGTGTGTTGTCAGAATGAATAATTTACTGTAATTTGCTGTATTTGATGTATTTGTACTAAATATTATTTCCCAATAATTTCCTAGTTGTCATTTTTCTTTTTCAGGCATTTTACATATTTTAAGTTTAATTTTAATCATCAAAAAAACAATTTCTTTTGAAAATATTATAATTTGAGTTGACTTTAATTCCAAAAGTAGAGCTTTAAATAAATTGATAATCTCCTGTATCCTGAAGCATGGATGGTGCTGTCTGTGCAGTTTCAAGCAGGTTTGCTCTGTATAACTGTTAGCTCATAAAACCTGTCCTGATATCTTAACACAAAGATCCTTTTGTTGATGTTCACTTAATGACACTGTTCTGAGCTCCTTGGTGAAAGTGTCCTTCTCATCATTGCACCCAGTGTTTAAAGGTCAATGGGACACAACCTGATGAAAGTCAGGTGTACACCCAGAGTGTAAACCTGAGCCATATTATTAAACCATACTGTTTTACATATACAGTTAATTAAAAATAAATGGGAGAGATAAGCTCAGGTTATCCAATGCATTTATTACTGCTCACATCCAGGTGGGCACCCCCAGAGGTCATAGTGGGCTCACCACTGGCTGCTTCTGGACTTACATTCAGGATGAATTATTACAAGTTTATTAAGTGACAACAAAGCTTACAATACAGTAGAATAACAGCAGATACATGACATTATATTACAGTCACATACTTGCAAACACATCTCTCAAATATGTTATAAAGATCACTGCTCAATATAAAACATATGCCACATCCATGGCTTTTCTGTTGTTATGAATAAAAGCTAATGAATCTTCAGCTTTTCATTGTTCTTTTCCCAGAAAAAGTATCTTATGCAGAGTCTGAAACTACATCTCAACCTACCGTAGCACTGAACAAGCAATACTTACACCAACAACTGGAGCAAACAGGCTGAAAAGAAGAAATGCATGTTTAAAAATGAAGGGACATAAATAGGTTGAAGTGAGAAATATGTACAA
Organism: Phyllomedusa bahiana; assembly: GCA_025379985.1. Lineage (NCBI taxonomy): Eukaryota > Metazoa > Chordata > Amphibia > Anura > Hylidae > Phyllomedusa > Phyllomedusa bahiana. The sequence continues at coordinate 17,489 of JAODAL010016710.1, read as the reverse complement.
TGTTAACTATTACAAGAACAGACATACGCTACATAAAGAGACGTACAGAACTACACTGGGTTATTGCATCACAAAAAAAAAACCAGGAAAGAAACATTTCTCTCAGATGTATGGATTTAGGTCCTGTTTACTTACAATGAAGTGCATGTATTTTCTCAGGTGAAGTTGAGTCATATAATATTAATAATAATGATAATAATAATAAACTTGTGATGCAGAATAATGAGAGGAAAAGTTAAATATTTCTAATAGTTTACATTATTGTCTTCTATATTGTAGTTATCATCATCTGATATACAGTGTGACTGATTTATGTTATCATGAGTTTTATACATTTGAAGTTTATATTGAAAAATGCAGACAATGCAAATGAGATAACTATGATTATAAATATAAATATTATAATCATTAGTATAGTATATTATCATTATAATTTCTAATATCATTAATATCAGTTATTTGATCACAATAACCTACTGCATGTAGATTCTACAATGTACACAAATCTATCTATCTATCTATCTATCTATCTATCTATTTACTTTTATGTTATGTCTCATCTATCAATCAATCATCCGTCAATCTATTATCAGTGTATCTATCATCTGTCTACCTATTTATCTATTATCTATCTATCTATCTATCTATCTATCTATCTATCTATCTATCTATCTATCTATCTATCTATCTATATTTCTGGTATCTATCTATCTATCTATCTATCTATCTATCTATCATCTTTCTATCTATTACCTATGTATGTTACTGCTCATCTATGTTTATCTATCTCCTATGTATATGTTTTTTTGTAATCTAAGTATCATCTATGTATATCTTACTTCCCATCTATCTTGTTATCACCTATGTATATGTTACTTCTAATCTATCTATCTATCTATCTAGCTATCTATCTATCTATCTATCTATCTATCTATCTATCTGCCTATCTATGTCTTTATTAAATTTGTATCTATCTGTCTATTATCTATGTATCTATTATCCATCTATCTTTTTTTCTGTCTGTCAATAAGTATGTCACAGCTCATCTATTTATCTATTAATCTATCTTCTATCTATCACCTATGCAAATGTTATTTCTCATATATCTATCTGTCTATCTCTCATCTAAGTATATGTTACGTCTCATCTATCATCTATGTATCTATCTAGATATGTCACTATTATCTATCTTTATTCTATATTCTTTCTTTCTTTCTCCTAATCAACCTATGTATGTGACTTATAATTTATCTATCTATCTATCTATCTATCTATCTATCATCTATCTATCTATGTATCTATCTAATGTCTCTATTATCTATCTTTCTTTTTTCTTTAATTCTTTCTTTCTTTCTTTAATTCTTTATTTTTCCTAATCTCCTATGTATGTTACTTAACATTTATCTATCTATCCATCTATCACCTATGTATACTTTACTTCCTATCTATCCATCTATCTTTCTGTCACCTACGTATATGTTACATCTCATCTATCTGTCTATCTCTTAAAGGGGTTGTCTCACTACAAGAATTGCTTTTTATGTTAAAGCTCTTGCAAAAACAAGTCACTTTGCAATATATGTCCATTAAATGTGTCCTACCTATTCTGAGATATCCCCTCTTGTATGGGCTGCATCAGCTCCTCAGGTCGCTATAGCTACAGACCTGTTTGATCTCTCCTGATAGGCTGCCAGCACTGGTTGCTATAGCTACAGACCTGGCTTCTACTGCAGCCTAGCGGAAGCCAGTAAACACACCCCTGAATTCAAAGCAAAACCAAGAAAACAGGACTGAGGTAAGATGAACCAATGTAGTGAGACAACCCCTTTAAGTATATGTTATGTCTCATCCATTTATCTATCTATCTATCTATCTATCTATCTATCTATCTATCTATCTATCTATCTATCCATAATATATCACCTATGTTTATGTTACGTCTATCTATCTATATATCTATCTATCATCTTTTTATTACCTATGTATGTTACTTCTCATCTATGTTTATCTATCTATCTATCTGTCTATTACCTAAGTATATGTTACGTCTCATATATATATCATCTATTTATCTGTCTGTCTGTCTATCCATGCATCAGTTCACCTTTACATATATCAGTATATAGATAGAGGTATTTACTATATTCATGTATATATATACAGTAGAGCTCAGTGAGATGTACAATGACAACATTAGTACCACCAGATACAAAACTAACCACAAATGAATTTATGGCATCTGCTTTATTACCAGTTTTCCTCCAGTATTTTGCAGTGTGGCCAGACATATATCAAGGAGACCTTAGTTTGCATTAGTTTTTCCTAAGTCCTTTTGATTTGGTTTGTTTTTTTAATTCAGGACCACAAAAAATCAGTCTGATCTATCAGCAGAACACATTATTGTCCATGTAATGACCCAGTGAATCAGTTGAAAAACTGGAAAGAGAAAGTATGGACCAAGCCAATGCCTCATCTGCCTCATCTTTGGGTCCTTAAACTAAACTAGGCAAAAAAACTGCTTTACAACCAGAAACAATATGATATTGTTCCCAAATCAGTTAAGATAATAAAAAAAAATGTGCAGCAAAACAACAGATCTTGATATTTATGAAAAAAATACAATAAAGACAAACACTGGTGTAAACATGGACAACAATTCACCTTACATGAACCTTTGAAAATCTGGGCATGTTCAGCCCCCACAGGATAATCATATTTATTTCTTCCCACAAAGCATGATCCACAAGTGACAGATTAGAACTGGAATGTAAAATATCTACAAGCATTAAACTTCTCTATGATTCCTAAAATCAACAAACAGAAAATATCAGCGCTTGTTTTGTATATCAGTGTATTATAAACAGTACAGCATTGCAGGCAATTACCCGGCTGCAAAAGAGGCCTTATCTCCAGCCACATTCCAGTGTATCATTAACAACCCTGCAGTATAGTGCGCTGTTTACCAGCCTACAGCAAATACACAAGATACTCTGTACATGGAAGGATTGCTGGCACTCATTTTTTATTTTATTTTTTTAAGCAGCTGATCTAAACTGATGGGAAAATTGGTGCAAAAATTGTTTTTTTTCTTTCAAATTGGTGAAGACGTTTTTATTTTCTTTAAAAAAATCCAATGGTTTTTTTAATGCTACTTTCATATTACTGTTTCTCCTTTATTAAAATAATACAAAATTGAACATGTATCAGCTCTGTCAGCCTTTTTTAATTGTATTTGCTGTTCATTTTTTTTTCGCTTTTTATCACGTTCATTGTTGGATAAGTCGTATTCCTAGTACTGTAGGCCTGGTTCACATCTGTGCTTAGCTCACCATTGTTCCATTCCATTTTGGGATCAGAAAAGTGGAAAAGAATTAACTTCATTAACTTCAATTAGTTTTTTTAGGTCTTCTGTTTGAATCCGTATGGTTCGGTTTTGACACGTATCCATTTTTTATTTCTATGGAAAAAATAGTGTAGCATGGAAACCTTACACTAAGGACCCATCTATTTTTTTACATTGAAGTTAATAGAAAATAGATATGGGCAGCAATTTGTATCTGTTTTTACATCTGTTAAATGGACCTGTTAATTTTTCTGTACTTGTACAGGATTTTCAGACTGAATTATTTTTAAATTGGATTTTTTTAAATATGGCAGACACCTTGGGCCACATGTATGAAAACTGTCTAGGTCTAAAACTCACTTTATTGCCCATAGCAACCAATCAGAGCCCCCCTTTGATTTATATGTGCTCTGAAGAAATTAAAGGGGGGCTCTGAATTTTGGGACCTAGCATTTTCCTAATGGGGCCCCCTTTTTGGCCTTATTAAAAAAAAACTGTCCACCCGTAACACGTCTTTGTTGTCCATAACAACTAATCAGAGCTCAGATTTTATTTTCCGGGAGCAATATATGAAATTAAAGCTCTGATTGGTTGCTATGGGCAAAAAAGACAGTGTTATCGCCAGACAAGCCCTTAATTTCTCACTTGGCTAACATGCATCACAAAGTGGCACACATTGCACAAATAGTAATTCTCTTTGGCTCAAGTACTTGAAGTGTAAACTGTCATTTCCGAAAACTTTTGACATGTCAAAATGATATGTCAGTGTCTGGCTGCTGAGACCCCAAGCGATTGCTAAAGAGAAAACTCATTTGAGTGTTGTGCCTTTTGGTGTTTGCGCCTGATTGTATTTTCTGATTGGGGGTTTTTTTCCCGCAGATTACAGCTGAAGAAGCACTCTTGAACCTTCTTTCCAGGGATTGGTGGGGGGACCAGTAAGCCGCTTTCCCAGCATAAGTCGGTTACAGCTTATTTAAAGGGGGAATTGCGAGAGGATTGCGTCCCCAAATTCCGGCTTGAATAAGGTGCGGGGGGGGCGGGGGGGGTTGGCTGCCCGCGGGCCCTATAGATTCCCCATTAAGGGGTATTTCGGGAAAGTGAAGGATTTTTGGGGGGCGGGGGGCCGGGGGCGGGGGGCGACGGAAACCATGTTCTGTATGAGAGCTGTGGATTACCGTATTACTGCGACGGATTTGGGGCGTTGCAGCGCAAAACCGGCGGGCAGTTTAAAAGGGGCCCAAACCCCGCCCAAAAGCCGTGTGAAGGCCCCCAAGGGATTTTACAAAAACAGAAAAAAACCGTTGGATTTTCGCTGGTTTTGTATTTTGAAACCCCGGAAAATCGCAGTACACTGTGCTGCTGATGCAAAAGAACAACCCCTTCTGTGTGGATGCGACCTGTTTTTAACAGGCATTAAAAATGCGCAAAACATGAAAATCTGATATTCCATGGGACTCCCAGTTTGCCATCGGTTTCCATAAATTCATGTGTTGGCTTTCTGACTTTTTTTGTCCTATGCTGTGTGGCCCTAGCCTAAGACACGTTTTTGGATTTGTTTTTAGATGCGTGTTTGGATCCATGTTTCGGACCCTAAACGGGCCCAAACACGCATCTAACAATGTGCAGTGTGATTTTAAATTGCTTTCAATGCAAAACATGCATGCGCGTTCAGACGAAATGTGTTTACATGCATCTTTGTGATGCGCCTTTCAGATCCGTTTAAAGAATTGACATGTCAATTCTTGATCCATTTGACGCAGCAGGCACCCAATTTAAAACTATAGGGTGAGTTTCTGCTGCAAAAACGAATCCAAACACATCCAAACACGCACCTGTGTGTTGGATGCGTTTTGGATGCGTTTTACTCAGAGCTTTTCAATGCGTTTTTCGGATCGAAAATCCATCCAAAAATGTATTGAACACGCCTTGTGAACATACCCGAACAGGTATTTAGCCATATATAGACAGGGCATGTTTTTTTCCTAATCTGAATTTAAGGCGACATGTATGAAACTTGATGCCTCAACACCATTTCTCGCAGCTTTTTTTCAGTGTAAAATGCGCCTGAATATATGAAAGTGGTGAATGTGCACTCATAAATCGCGCCATAGGTTCGAGGTGCGTATATGTTTGACACGACACAGTACTTTGGCACATTAGTAATGCTCCAATGTGTATAAATGAATGCCAGAATTCGACAATAGCTGCTAAAACAGTTCATTGAGTTGCTTTTCTAATTTAAAATGTATTGTGTTAATATTAAAATTTTGTGGAGATTTGTATATTTTTACTTTTTTTTATAATCAAAATCTTACAAAATACTTTTTTTTTATACTTTTATATAGTATGTTAATTTGTGTTAGGAAAAATGTAGGTCAGTGGGTTAAACTTTATTCAACATACAGCAATAGTCAGCACACCACAGATCTCACTGAGACTTGTGATGCAACATGCAAGATCACTACCATAGTTTCTATTCACTGACATTCTGTTCTAACACCTTTTATTTTATTTCTAGCCTGTTGTGATGTGTTTATAATCACTGATAATACTAATGTTGTATTGTTTTCATTAATTTATATAATTTAATGTAAAACTAATTTTATATTATATTAATTTTAAATACATTTTATAGGAGATAATTTTATATTTTTGGGATCTTATATAATTTTATAGTATATAATTTATTATTACATTGATATAATTTAATTTATATATAGTTTGATAATTATCATAAATTAGTTTGTATTATTTTAGTGGTATAAGTTGAGAAATAAGTGATATTTTTTGCCCTAATGGCAAATATAGTTTCTTTATGACCCACATCGACTACTCAGGCTCAGGCAGACCACATTTAAATTGGTCTGGCTGTTTAAGCAGTTAGGCTATGTTCAACGGTTAATTTTCGGACGTAATTACGCCCCGCAATTTTTCGCCGTGTGGACGGGGGGGGCGGGAGGGGGGGGAGTAAGCAGGGGGGCCGGCACTTCGCCGCCTATTGACTATCACTGCTAGCGGCGCGTATACGCCCCTAGAAAGTGACAGGTGGGAATTATCTCCCCCCCGGCGGATTCGCCGGGCTGGGGACAGGAGAAAGTAATCCATAGTTCTCTATGAGAACTGTGAATTACCGTAATGAATGGGCCGTTTTCGGCCCGTAATTGGCGCACTTCGGCGCGTAATTACGGACCGAAATACGGCCCATTTTAAGCCGTGTGAACATGGCCTTATGAGCCTAGTTTTGCTTAGCCACCTTCAGTGGCTAATAGTAAGAATGCAATGCGACACATCTTTGGCGCATTACAAAGTGTCAGCTCTAGTGCACAGTGCACCAAACTTGGCCAAACGACACACCATACATAGGTAAAAATGTGGACACTCACGTTTGCCGCATTTCTCACCAGAACAGTGACAATGACCCTTTAATACATGTCTGCCCAAGAAAAATGCATCAAAAAGGTTGAAATTGAACTTAATACATTGGGTCTATTATTGTATGCTATTTTATTTTTTTGCCTTGGCTCAAAAAACTGTATCATAAACTTCAGTGATATTTTATAAAGAAGAATGCTGCATGGGAAAACACCTTTAGGCTGTGTTCGCAAAGTGGGGGTTTTGATTTTTTTTTTATGTGTGTTTTGCATCAGTTTTTGGGTATGTTCACATGCCGTATTCCAGGCGTATAGCGGTGTGTACTGTGCGCCTGCAATACACCTGTTGCTTCAGAAGTACACATTGGCCAGTGCATATTTCTGAAGCGCTTCCACTGACATTACGCCCCACAAATACGTTGTATGAACATACCCTTTGTAAGCCAGAATCAGAAATCGAACAAAAAAAACAGAGGTACAAATGTTTCTATTATACTTTTTCTCTCACACATTGTATGAATCAAACCTTAGGCTACGTGCACGTGGCAGTGGACAAAAAAACTCGGATTATAATCAGAATCTGACCAGTATTTTTGTTCCGGTTTTTGTCCTTTTTTTTTTGCTGTGGTTTTCGGATTTTGGCCATCCCAATCAATTGAACAGTACTAGAATCTGCCCTTTAGCAAGTGAAATACAGCGAAATATAGAACATGTTCTAAGTATTTTTAACTGGTTTTCGGATTTCAAAACCGACCTATGTAGACTACAACTCAGATTTTCGATTGAGGTCTGTGAGAACGATTTCCAGTCGGATTTTTGCAGATTCTAAATACTGAATCCACTTAAAAATCAGACAGTAAAACATTGTCGTGTAGATATAGCGTTAGACTGTAACAGGTTATGTTTTTGCATTAGTTTGTAGGTGCATTTTTGCTTCCTTTTTTTTAAACTGCAGACGTTAAATGTAGGCTGGAAATCAATAGCAAAAATGAAACACACTACATCGCTTTTTGTGATCAGTTGCAGTTCTTTCAAAAGCAGAAAGTTGTAGGTGTAGCAATTTTTGTGGTATTTTTCACTCCATAGACCTACATTTTTTTCTGCATGTGTATTGTGTTTTATCCATTTTTAGGTATTTTTCCACATTTCAAATTATGTAATGGATCACAAGATCTGTGATGAAAAAAAAATGACTAAAAAAGGATCAAAAAACACATGCACGAATGTATACTCTTTTAGAATCCACCAAAAATCCGACTGTAACCTGTCCTGTGCAGCCTTCAATAAAATATCTGCGTGTAGTCTACACAGCACGGATTTTTTACTGAGGGAATCCTATACAGCAGGCTGGCGGTATATAGACCACCGTCGCATTCCCGTGCCCCCATGTATTGGGCTGCAGGGAATCCGAAATCCGACTGCGACTTTTGTGCAAAACCGTGCAAAGAAAAGATGGTGGTGCGGTGCAGTCCAGCGATGTGGAAATGCCGTTGGATTTTCAATGGTATTTCCACATTGCTGTGTGGATTTAGCCTAACAATAACATGCAGTTTTTGAAGCATTTTTGTGGCTCAAAACATGTAATGCAAAATATAAGTGTGAAGGGGGCCTTAGAGCATGTACAACAATATTTAGGACTCATTCAAATATGCTACAAGTACATGATGTAAAAAGGTATTTAGAGGTATACTGACTGCAGTATAGCTATATGCTTCAATCCTCCAGACATAGTCATTTGCCTAGGTTTGGTCTGTTTCTGGCTTTATACATTTTATTTGAGGAATACAGTAAAACAGTCTAGCATGATGCCATTCTGTCCCACAAATAAAATGCATATGGCTAAAAAGAGACCAAATGTAGTGATACGTTAACTATATTTGGTCTATTGTATCCTGGGGCTACATCTCTGGTATATGTGTGAATACCTCTTTGCAATCATTAAGCTATGTATATGTGGCATAGGTTTTTTTTTCTTAATGTGAACCCAGCCTTACACTGAAAATGCACCAAAAAGTGTGGAATGGAGCTCGATACATACAAGCCACTATTTTTTATGTTTTTTTACTGCTTCAATTTGCTGCACACCAGTTTCCTTTAGAAATAGATAGGCTCTGTCACTTGTTCGGTCATAATAACCTGTTTTCACAATAACATATTACAAAAACACAATAGCTCTAAAGAATATTAAGACACATCCCATTCATTTATATGAAAAAAAAAGTTTTTTGTTTTACAGGATCCATAATAGTTTCGATCCAGACCAGGAAAGCAGATAAAAAAAAAATGATTGAATGAAAGCAAATAAAAAATACTGGAAAAATGCACACACAAAATAAAAAACATTTCAAAGTGTCTGGTGTGAACAAGCAGCTTCAGCGCTAAGGTCAGGAAAATGCAGAAAATGCTGATGGATGTTCCCTGGCAGATCCCAAGAACATCGGGATAAGGAGCCCATTTACCCGTCATGTCTGGAGGTGCAGGGAGTTATCTCTACAAAAATATTATTACAAGATAGAAAGAATACAAGAAACTCCATCTAACAACGTCGCTCCCTCCACCCATTCCTGCCAACACCGGCTTTCTATGGTGAATGATCTCCTCCTGGGCTGAATACCCGGCACAAATACTTTTATATATTCAGCACAAACACAAAGATTCTCCCTTCTTGCTTGTTTTCTCCTCTTTGAAGTCAGCAGTGAGTGCCGGCTGCAGCCCCTTGCTAGCCTGGGGCTCTATGGCCGCAGTGCATGGAGTGGAAGCTGTGTGGCCATTATTAATGGGCTCCACTCTATCTTAATTGTGATACTGCTGGGGTCAATGTCAGTTTCAAGTCTCTGCTATTCGCAAATGAACAGTTTTATGTTACACAATCTACAGGGCTATTATTATCTAGCTGCCGGGAAACAACCTGAGGGATGGGATTATGTTCATTGTATGTACTACTAAAATGTAACAAAAATACGAGTGATAGAGGACAAATACATTCTAGTCTGATGATCTATACAAAATGGGATTGAAGCCAGCACTCCTTGATAACCTTTTGATATCTAGTCCATACAGATACAAAATAAGGACATCACAGGGTAATAACCCGGGCTATTCTCCCTGACCCTGTGATGTCCTTACTTTATATCTTTGTGGAATATATATCAGTATTTTATCAAGGAGTGCTGGATTCAATCCCATTTTGTATGTCTTGCTGCAGCACAGAGTGTTGTTTCCGTACACCCATATGGGAGGTAAGCTGGCTTTCTTTATTCTTACTTTGTAATATAGCAATCATTAACTATATTATCGATATAAAAAATTACCACCATGTATTTCCCTATCACTAAATAGGATGATTCTTTTAGGCAATGAAACTCTGTTACTGAGTAAGGAAATTACTTTAAGGAGTGTTCTGTAGGGTTGTGCAGCTTTGGTGATGAATGAAACATTACAATAAGATTGTATAATAAGTAGTGTACTGTAGGGTTGTGCAGCTTTGGTGATGAATGAACCATTACAATGAGATTGTATAATAAGGAGTGTTCTGTAGGGTTGTGCAGCTTTGGTGATGAATGAACCATTACAATGAGATTGTATAATAAGTAGTGTATTTTTGGGTTGTGCGTTTTGGGTTTGATAAAAGGGAACCATTAAAAATGAGTTTTGTATAAAAAGGGAAAGTGTTCTGTGGGTTTTTTGAGCTTTGGTGAAAAATTTGAAACAATTCCCAAAATTAAGATGTAAAAGAAGGAGTGTCGGGGGGGTTGTGCAGCTTTGGTGTTGAAGGGAAAAACTTTTAAATAAAGATTGTATAATAAGGAGTTATGTAGGGTTGTGCAGTTTTGGTGATGAAGGGAAAATTACAATAAGATTGTAAAAGAAGGAGTTTTTACTGTAGGGTTGGGGAAGGCTTTTCGGGTGAGGGATTTGGGCCCATTGCAATGAGTTTGGGGTTTTTAAATAAGCAGTTTACTGTAGGGTTGTGCAGTTTTGGTGATGAGTAAAAGCTTTGAAATTTGAGTTTGTATAGAAGTTTTTTAGTTAGGTTTTTGCAGCTTTGGTGATGAGTGTGAAGCATTGAAATGAGATTGTATAGTAATTTAGGTTTTACTTTAGGTTTGTCCGCTTTGGTGATGAGTAAAGCATTGCAATGGATTGTATAGTAAGTGTGTACGTTAGGTTTGTGCAGCTTTGGTGATATTTTAACCATTACAAGGGTTTGGTATAATAAGGAGTTTACTTTTGGGTTTTTGTCCCAGTTTTGGGTTTGTTTTTGGGGCCCCATTCCCAAGGATATTGTTTAGTAAAGAGTTTTACTTTTGGGGTGCTTTTTTGGTGTTTTGAAAATTTTCAGTGAGATTGTTTAATAAGGGGGTGTATTTTGAAAGGGGTTTTTGCAGCTTTGGTGTTTGGGTGTTACTGTGGGGTTTTTTGTCCCACTTTGGTGTTTTTTTAAACCTTTACAAAAAGATTGAATAAAAGGGGGGTTTTAGGGGGGGGTTTGTGCAGCTTTGGTGATGAGTGAAGCATTGAAATTTGAGTTTGTAAATTTAAGGGTGTTGTGGGGGTTTGTGCAGTTTTTGGGTTGATGAGTTAAAGCTTTGCAATGAGATTGTATAAAAAAGGAGTGTACTGTAGGGTTTTTTGCAGCTTTTGGGTAATTGGAAATTCCCAATGGGGATTGGGAAATAATTGGGGTTTTACTTTTGGGTTTTTGCGCTTTGGTTGATTTTGGGAAATTTGCAATGAGATTGTATAATATTCTCTGATGAGTCGAAGGTTTTTTTTTTTTTTTTATTTTTTTTTACTTATTTTTTTTTATTACCCTTTGTGAATAAAAAAAAGGGTGGACGGGGCAAAGATTTCCAAATAGCAGCACAGAGTATCTGCATCGTGGATTTCTTCATCATAAGGACTAATCCTGGGATAATCCTGCCTCATTTCCCCTAGTTTCCTGTTAGAAATACCACACTGGGCCCGGGGCGGGGCGCCAGGCGCACGTATGGGATTTCCGGGCAGGAGGGGAAACCGGGGGGGGGGCCCCTGTGTTCTGCTATGTTTTGGGTTTTTTCAAAGAAGTTAAAAAATTTACCAGCCATAAATTTCCCTTTCCCTATTTTTTTAAATTCCCAGTGTCTTTTTAAACTGTTAATCCTAGAGGTTTATTATGATAAAGGGTCCCCTGCTAAATTTTTTTATTGGGAATTTAAAAATTAATTTAAATGCTATAAATTTTTTTGGGGGAAAATTTAGAGCACTTGTTGCCAGTGATGATCCTATTACAGGGAAGGGAATAAAGACAGATTTCTCTATTATTCCCTGCCATAAACTTTGCTTTTGAGGGATGATTTGTGGACCCCCCGGTTAAATGTCCACCGGGCGGGACGCCCTTCCTTTCTGGGTGCAGGTTCGGGTTTTCACAAGGGTTAAAAGGGGGAAAGGAAGGGGAGACACGGGTAAAGGGAAAAACCCCTAGCCAAGCCCCGGATGCCAGCCCCGGAATCCCAGCAAAATGCCCCATTCCCCTTTTTTGGGGGGCCCCCAAGTAAAGGGTTTACCCCAAAACCGGGCGGGTTTAAACATCTGCTGTCATTTCACCGATCTTATCAAAAAGTTCATTAAAAAACCCTAAAAACCCCGGTAAAACTTTTCCTATATGTTCTATTTTCTAATATCCTTTAGTAGGGGCCTTTTTTGTGGTTTTTATAGTAAAAAAGGGGGAAATGGTTGATGTGGTTTTTGCCTAAAGTGATATTTTTTGGGGTTTATGTTGGTTATGGTTTTGGAAAGGGTAGATTTTGGTATATGGTATGTATGGTTGATGTGGCGTGGGTGTTTTTATGATTTTGGTTTATGGTGTGGCGTTTTTGGTGGGGTTATGGGTATGGTGGGGCGTGGTGTGGAATGTTAAGGTTTATGGTGTGGGGGTGGTGTGGTTTTTGTTATGGTTTAGGGGTTGTGGCGTGGTGTTTTTAGGGTTAGGGGTTTTGGTGTGGCGTGGTATATTGATGTTTAAAAAAACTGATACAAAAAAAAAACATTTTTCGTACACGGAAGTTTGTTATGTGAAATATAATATATATATATAATATATTTATAAAATATATAATATATATTTTAAGAATTATTTCCCAAAACCCCAAATATTAGTTGTTTTCAAATTTCTTTTTTAGTAAAATGTTTCCCTTTAAATCAGCCAAAAATTTTTGACCCTGAGCTTTTTAAATGAAAAAAACATTTTTTTATGGGGGTTTAAAAAATTTTTCAAAGGACATTCCGCAATCGGAAGTCCTGAAAAAACCAAAGAGCGGGGCCCGGGAAAATATTGTCTCGGAAATGCCCCGGGGAATGGCTTATGTAAAGCAAAACCGAAAAAAAAAAAAACTTTATCATCATTTGGAGGCGTAGGTGTAAAACCACTGTAGGGAAATCTATTCCCCCTACCCAAAATCCGTCTTTAATGGCAAATTTCCTTTTTTCCTTCTTCGTTTTTGTTTTTTTATATATATTTATAAAATTATATATTTTATATTATATATTATATATATTTTTTGGGGGGGGTGTGTTTTGTGTGTTTCTTATAAACAACATATATTTTCCCCATTTTTGGGAATAATTTTGGGGGTTTTTTTTATATATTTTTTTTTATATTTATATATAAAATATATATATTTTATATAACCATCTTTTTTATACCCAAAATATTTGCCTAAAATGTAATATATTTTTTGTGATTGTATACCACCCACACACATTTATTTTATATTTATATTTTTTAAAAACTATATATATTTTTATTATAATTAAATAAAATTATTTTTAAATATATATATATTTATAAAAAACAACATTTTTATTAATTTTTAGTTATTTTTGAAAAGGGAAAATTAAGGGCAAGAAAAATACAAAATTTGGGGCCCCCGAGTGGGTCCATAATAAAAAGAAAACTTTTAAAAAAAAAATTCCCAATAATTGTTTTGGTTTTAAGGGTTTTTGGGAAATTCATTTTTTTTAAAAAATTTACAACTTGATGTTTTTTAAAAATATATTTTTGGTTTACTTGTAGGGAAAATGAAGGGAAAAAGGGTTTACAAATTTAAATGAATTATAATGGCAGAAAAAAAAACAGCAAGGGCATTTCCCAAAGTAATAGTCACACAATCTGAATTATTTACAGTATATGAGACAGCGGGAATTGTTACTTAATGCTGTATTTTTTTTATTTTTTTTTCCCAAAAAACTCCAATGGGGGTTTTTCCCCGGAAAGATGGAAAAAGGAAAAAAAATTTACGGGAAATAATATTTTTTAAAAAAAATTGATGATAAATATGCAAATTTTACTAAAACCAATTAATAATAAAAAATTTTTTTAAATTTAAAAGTTTTATTTTTATTTTTAATATTTACTGCTAAATAAAAAAAGAATAGTCTTAATACACAGAGGCAAATAAAAATAAATTATGTAGTCAGAATGGGGTTCTTTTTGAAATCTTTTGTCGTAGCTTTTGAGCACCCCGTGGGCCCCCCAGACTTGCATCATGCTTTTTGTTTGCTTTTTTTGGATTCATTTTATTTTTTTTTAAATTAAAGTCAAAGCCGGGAGTGGTACAAAACGATGAAAAGGCATTAAGGAAAGAACACTTCTATGCAAATTTGTACCCATTTTGTTTTGGCTATGAAATTGAACAAAAACAAAAAAATTCCCGAAAAGACTCAGTGCGATTCAATCCCCCATCATTCATAATAGATCTTGTGTGCTATAGCCGGTGTCCCTACTTTATTATGTACTAACAATATTTTTATCTTTATTGACAAGACTACAATGTATTCTGTCTTATGAATAGATTCGGATTGCAGCAATGCAGATCGGCTGTGACCTGATAAGTATAGGGAGCTGTATGTACAGTGCTCAGGTTTTATGTTTCATATGCATTGATACACTATACATACCACGTGAATGAGTCCCCTTTAATTTTTCTTCTGCTGGATGATCAAAATGTTTTTTAAATTGGGGAAAGGGTCAAGGGTGTCGGGGCCCTAAGCGTTCAACAAAAATACACCCCCAATATAGTTTTTTCCCTGGAGCCGGGAGCCTTTTTCCATGGTGTCAATTTTGCTTGGGGTTTATGTCTAACATGTATATTTTCTATGACCCCCTCAAAATCACATTGATATCCTTTTTATGGCTTTTTTTCGGGATTTGGATGTTTAAATTGGAAAACTAAAATGAATCTCTAGTTAATATCTGACTGGTTCACAAAACTTGTAGACAAAAATAGAAAACCAAGCAAAGTCTCCATTGTATACTAAAAAGCAGGATCAATCCTTATATGAAATGCTTAGGGTGCATTCGTCGTGTTAAAGTGGCTTTTCTATAAAATATAATCATAAATATTATTCTTATAACATTCGATATGAATTGACTAACTTGTCATTTAAATAGGAGAGATGATGGGAATAATTGAATTTATCGGGCAAACAGTTTCCCTGGAAATAAAATGTCCCTTGTTCAGTTTTCACTATATTTAAAATTTATTAAAAAAAAATATATATTATTTTATATATAATATATATATATTTATATTATACAACAAAACATTGTATATATATATTATTTACTGATTACAATGAATTTTTTTTATATATATTATATAATATTATATATTTTTATATTAATATATATCTGCAATGTTATTATATATATATATATATATAATATATATATATATTTATATATTTATAGAAGAAGAAAAAGATAGATAGATTGTTTTAATTAGATAGATTGATAGTGATAGATATAGGAGGAGTTGATCAGGCAGTAAGTTAAATTCAGTATTACTGGTTGCTCCATCATATACATCTTATTATTCGTTTCTGTCAGCTCATGATCCTCACTATTGCTTTATTTCGATCGCTTTTAAAAATGGAGACTTGTAGGCTCTTACAAGCTGATGATTAAATGAATGAATGTATCAGTAAATGTCGCTGCAAAAGGGCGCATTGTCTTTTAAATCCCCCCTTAAATCCATGGGCAAGGGGGCAGGAAAACCAGACCCCCTGACTGGCCCCTAGCCATGGCCAAATTGGGAGGTTGTTCCGGCATCCAACACGCAGGCTCTTATTACACCTCTCATACAGGCTGCCATCTCATGTGAAGCTGCCAGTGCTCAGAGGGCCGGGTCCAGATACAAGCACATTGTTTAAATTAGGTCGCAGCTTTCTTTTGGAGTAGAGTCTAAAGGGGAAATTTTCCAAGTCATGGGGGGGATGCTGTTTTGTGCACAGGGTCCCCCGATGCCCCAGTTGGAGCTACCCCTGAGCGGTGCATCCTTGGCTACTCCCAAACATAAATGTAGGGTTGGGGCATGGATATGATCGTGGGCCCAGTGTTTTTCGGGGAGGGAAAGTTACATGATTTGCTTTCAAAACAAAATTCTGTTCTAAGGAAATGTGCAGCAACGAGTTAAAGTTGCAAACATCAAAAATCAGAACAAGTATACAGTATAAGCGGCACCTGTACATATCTGTGTAACGTGTCTGTGTGTACAGTATATGTGTGTACAGTATACGCGACATCCGTGCATGTATATGCGATATCTTTTTTACAATATATGTGTGTACAGTATAAGCGACATCTGTGCATGTATATGCGATATCTGTGTGTACAATATATGTGTGTACAGTATACGCGACATCTGTGCATGTATATGCGATATCTGTGTGTACAATATATGTGTGTACAGTATACGCGACATCTGTGCATGTATATGCGATATCTGTGTGTACAATATATGTGTGTACAGTATAGGCGACACCTGTGCATATATATGTAATGTGTATGTGTGTAAAGTATTTGCGACATCTGTGTAAGTATATGGAATGTGTGCGCCGTATAAGCGACGTCTGTGCATGCATAGGTGATGTCTGTGTGTAAAGTATTAGCGACATTTGCCTATGTATATGTAATGTGTCTATGTGTATAGTGTGAGCGACATCTGTGTATGTGTATATAATATGGCTGTGTCTACAGTATAAGCGACATATGTGCATGTATATGTGATGTTTCTGTAAGTCTGTAGGTAGGGACTAGTGAATATATGTGACGTCTGTATGTAAATGCATAGACAGATAGATTGATCGATCGATACATAGACGGACACACAGACAGACAGATCGATCAATCGATAACTAGACAGACAGGTATAAACACACATAGATAGATAGATAGATAGATAGATAGATAGATAGATAGATAGATAGATAGATAGATAGATAGATAGATAAAACAGATAGATGGATAGATAGAGAAAGATAGATAGATAGATAGTAGAGATAGATAGATAGACAGATAGATAGATAGATAGAGGAGCTAGATAGATAGATAGATAGATAGATAGAGGAGCTAGATAGATAGATACTAGAAATATAGATAGATAGATCGTGTTTTCAAGGTAAGAATTTCTACTATGACAATGATTCATTAATTGAGGTTGTTAGTAGACACGTGTATGTATACTCTTACTTTAATGCAAGTGTGTGTGTAGATAGATAGATATCTCTAAATGTATCTATCTATCTATCTATCTATCTATCTATCTATCTATCTATCTATCTATCTATCTATCTATATATTTGTATTTAAATAAATATATTACACAATAGGTTTGGCCAATGCTCTCCGTTACTTCCTATAGTGCTAGTAACAATGATGCGATCACATGAAATCCTAAAGACTGACAATAGGAACATACAGGACATGATCAGTGTCCTGGTGTCCAGTGGGGGGA
>JAODAL010016709.1:0-79874 GCA_025379985.1 Phyllomedusa bahiana | reverse complement strand
AGGGGGGGGCAGGGGGGAGGGGGGCGCCTTTTGCCCTACTTGCCTAGGCACCAAAATGTCTTGTCCCGGCCCTGATCATATGTTCTACTTCATGAGAAGTGAGGATCTCTTGGCTTTTTGTACTTGTTCTATTGAACACTGATTTAGTGCATAACTCATTCTCCTATTGAAGAAGCTGGATAAACTTGTAGCTAAAAAGCATTTCAAACTCATTATTAGGGATTGTATTTATGTCCATTAGGTCTCAGGTTGAGGGGTTACCCTTTTCCAGGTGTAAAAACTAAATATGGTCAGCACATCAGCAAACAAAACACAATATCAGCAGCACTCTACAAGCACTAAAAAAAACAGGCAAGAGGGACATAGGAATTTTTATGGGAAAAGTATTTCTGCTACTTTGGAGTATATGAAAATTTTATGGTGTACATTTTTGATCAAAACTGTAAAAGCCCATCTACCAACGGCAAGGTGACCTCAATCCAGATGGGAACCTTACTCCCTTTCCAGGTGGGTGCAATGCTAAGGGAAAGCATTTGGGGTAAGAACTAGGGTGTGTTTAGGATCATACAGATTTCTATTTTTTCTTAGAGCTAATTATAAGCAAGAAGTAATAGGATTTATGTTATCTACTTGCAAGACTGTACATTCCCGGGTGTAAACTATGAAATCTGGAATGGGCCTCATCACATCATGGGTACGCTTAGAGTGGTGAGATTGTAACCCTAGATTTATATCTCAAACTACATACTTACTTTAGTCCGGTATTGGTTTTTCTCTACATTTATAAAGTTAGGGTTTTAGGGGGTATTATGTTGTGGAAATGCTATCTGTGTTTTAATTGTGAAAATGTTTTTTTTCTTTATTCATGGTTAGAAGTTGGCCAAAAGGGAGGGTTGTTGGAAAAACTGAACCTACGATTTTACGGAAAACTGACAAATATAAATTGGTTTTCTGCATATATGCTAAAATTAGGGCGTTTGATGATTCTTTTGGAAATAAGGTGGGGGTTATAGGGGGGGATGGAGGAGGGGCTATAGTGAGAGAAGGGGGCTATAGTGAGAAGAGGGGGCTTTAGTGAGAGGAGGGGGTTATATTGAGAGGAGGGGGTTATAGTGAGAGGAGGGGTATTTGAGAGGAGGGAGTTATAGTGAGATGAGGGGGATATAGTGAGAGGAGGGGGTTATAGTGAGAAGAGGGGGCTATAGTGAGAAGAGGGGGGCTATAGTGAGCGTACGGGGCTATAGTGAGAGGAGGGGCTATAGTGAGAGGAGGGAGTTATAGTGAGAGGAGGGGGTTATAGTGAGAGTAAGGGGGCAATAGTGAGAGGAGGGGGCTATAGTGAGAGGAGTGGGCTATAGTGAGAGGAGGGGGCTATAGTGAGAGGAGGGGGGCTATATGAGAGAGAGGGGGCATTTGAGTGAGAGGGGGGGGGCTATATAGTGAGAGGATGGGAGTTATAGTGAGAGGAGGGAGTGTATGTTATAGTATGTGAGAGAGGAGGGCATATAGTGTAGTGGAGGAGGCGAGCTTATAGTGAGAGGATGTGCGGACAGTTATATGTGAGGGGAGGGGGGGCAATAAAGAGAAGGGGGGGGCTATAGTGAGAGGAGGGGGCTATAGTGAGAGGAGGGGGCTATAGTGAGAGGAGGGGGCTATGGTGAGAGGAGGGGGCTATGGTGGGAGGAGGGCGCTATGGTGGGAGGAGGGCGCTATGGTGAGAGGAGGGGGCTATAGTGAGAGGAGGGGGATATGTTGGGAGGAGGGGGATATAGTGAGAGGAGGGGGCTATAGTGAGAGGAGAGGGCTATAGTGAGAGGAGGGGGGCAATAGTGAGAGGGGGAGTTATAGTGAGAGGAGGGAGTTATAGGGAGAGGAGGGGGGTTATAGTGAGAGGAGGGGGGTTATAGTGAGAGGAGTGGGCTAGAGTGAGAGGAGGGGATATAGTGAGAGGAGGGGGCTTATAGTGAGAGGAGGGGTTATGTGAGAGAGAGGCGGTTTTGTAAAGAGAGGGAGGGATTTTTGATGAGAGGAGGGATTTTAGTGAGAGGGAGGATTTATAGTGAGTGGAGTTGGTTATAGTTAGAGAGGAGAGGGGGTTATAGTGAGAGGAGTGAGTTATAGTGAGAGGAGGGAGTTATAGTGAGAGGAGGGGGCTATAGTGAGAGGAGAGGGGGGGAGAGGGGATTTAATTTAGTGAGAGTGTGGGGCTATAGTGAGAGGAATGGAGCTATAGTGAGAGGACGGAGGCTTTAGTGAGTGGAGGAGGGTTATAAGTGAGAGGAGGGGAGGTGGGGTTAGTAAGTGAGTGGAGGGGGATTTAGTGAGAGGAGGGGGATCTAGTGAGAGGTGGGGGATCTAGTGAGAGGAGGGGACTAAAGTGAGCGCGGTGTCGAGAGGAGGGGGTTATAGTGAGAGGACGGGGTTATAGTGAAAGGAGGGGTTATAGTGAGAGGATGGGGCTATAGTGAGAGGAGGGGCTTATAGTGAGAGGAGGGAGGTATAGTGAGAGAAGGGGTATAGTGAGTGGTGGGAGTTATAGTGAGAGGAGGGAGTTATAGTGAGAGTAGGGGCTATAGATGAGAGGAGGGGGGATTTAGTGAGTAGCGGATTGTGCGGCGATTAGTGAAGAGGCGGAGGCGGTTATTGTGAGAGGAGGGATTTATAGTGAGAGGAGGGATTTATAGTGAGAGGAGGGGGGTTTTATAGTTGAGGAGTGCGGTTATTGTGGTGAGGTAGGAGGAGTTAGTGAGAGGGTGATGTTATAGTGAGAGGAGGTGTGTATAGTGAGAGGAGGGGGGCCTATAGTGAGAGGAGGGGGGATAGAGTGAGATGAGGGGGCTATAGTGAGAGGAGGGAGCTCTAGTGAGAGAACGGAGCTTTGTGAGAGGGAGGCGGTTATAGTGAGAGGAGGCCGCACAAGGGTTATTAGCGTGAGAGGAGGGGGGGGGCTATAGTGAGAGGAGGGGGATATAGTGAAAGGAGCCGAGCCGGATCTTGTGAGTAGATATTAGTGTGGGCTTATAGTGAGTGGAGGTTGTGGCTTCAGTGAGAGGCCAGACGGGGTTTAAATAATCACCAGTCGTAGGGAGGCAATGGGCATAGTGAGAGGAGGGGGTGATAGTGAGAGGAGGGGGGGGTATAGTGAGAGAAGGGGGGATATAGTGAGAGGCGGCGTTATAGTGAGAGGAGGGGGGCTTTAGTGAGAGGAGGGGGCTATAGTGAGAGGACAGGGCTATAGTGAGAAGAGGGGGCTTTAGTGAGAGGAGGGGGTTATAGTGAGAGGAGGCGGTTATAGTGAGAGGAGGCGGTTATAGTGAGATGAGGGGGATATAGTGAGAGGAGGGGGATATAGTGAGAGGAGGGGGTTATAGTGAGAAGAGGGGGCTATAGTGAGAGAAGGGGGCTATAGTGAGAGGAGGGGGCTATAGTGAGAGGAGGGAGCTATAGTGAGAGTAGGCGGTTATAGTGAGAGGTGGGGGTTATAGTGAGGGAGGAGGCGGTTTATAGTGAAGGAGTTGAGTTATAGTGTGAGGAGGGGGTTTATAGTGATGAAGAGAGGTGGTGTTGTATAGGGAGAGGAATATGGCAGGTTGTATATAGTGTGGAGGGGGAATAGTGAGAGGAGGGGGTAATATGAGAGAAAGGGGGATAATAGTGAGAGGGGGGGGGGGCTATAGTGAGAGGAGGGCGGTTATAGTGAGAGGAGTGGGTTTTAGTGTGAGGAGGCGGTTATAGTGAGGAGGTAAGTGAGTTATAGTGAGTGGAAGGGAGTTATAGTGAGAGGAGGGGGGTTATAGTGAGAGGACGGGGTTATAGTGAGAGGAAAGGGGGCTATAGTGAGAGGAGGCGACTATAGTGAGAGGAGGCGGCTATAGTGAGAGGAGGAGTTATAGTGAGAGGAGGGGGTTATAGTGAGAGTAAGGGGTTATAGTGAGAGGAGGCGGTTATAGTAAGAGGAGGGAGTTATAGTGAGAGGAGGGGGTTATAGTGAGAGGAGGGGGTTATAGTGAGATGAGAGGGGCTATAGAGAGAGGAGGGGGCTATAGTGAGATGGATAGGGCTATAGTGAGAGGTGGGGCTTTTGTGTGAGGAGAGATATAGTGAATACATGCCAACCTCTGCCCGTTTTTTGGGCGGGGGGGGGGTTCAGATATTTGAGGGTCCACCTCCCGCCCCTCAGGGGGAGTTGGCATTCCTCCCCGCCGCCTGCAGGCGGCGGGGAGTCCTATAAATTTTCCGCGAGCGGCAAAGAGTAGCGCTGGTGAGCTACTCTTGCGCCGCCGTGGGTACCGCTCCTACAGGGGTGTGAAGCGTGCCGAAGCTGGCGCGCTCACCCGCCCGCGGTCTCACTGTGCGGAGGAGAGGGGATGGGGGAGGGGCAGGAGGATTCGCTCCCTCCTCCTCCTCTCCCTGTATGTACGGCGCCGGTGTGTGCGCCGTACATACACAGTTTCAGCGGCGCAAGGGAAGTGATACGCAGCCGGGCTGCAGGGGTGTGACGCGCGCAGCTCTCACTTCCCTGTGCCGCTGCAGAGTTCGGGCAGGAGATCGGCCACGCTGCCAGGAGCCTGGTAAGCGTAAGTGGGAATTTATAAATTTTATTTTTATTAGCTTTAAGGGGGCTCAATGGCTAACAGAGTAGGGCATTCTATCCTGGCTTAACAATGGGGGCATCACCTGGCAACAATGGGAGGGCACTACCTGGGCAACAGTGGGGCACTTACCTGGTAACAGAGGGGGCACTACCTGGCAACAAAAGGGGCACTACCCTGGCATCAAAAGGGGGCATACCTGGCAACAAAGGGTGCACTACCCTGGTAACAGGATGGGCTGGCCACTACCCTGGCTAACAAAGGGGGCACTACTGGCAACAGCGGGGGCACTACCTGCAACAATGGGGGCACATGGATCTACCTGCGAACAAAGGGGGCACTACCTGGCCGACAAAGGGGGCACTACCTGGCTAAACAGATGGCGGCACTACCTGGCTAACAGATGGGCGCGCACACTACCTGGCTAACAGATGGGGGCACTACCCTGGCTAACAGGAGGGAGCACTACCTGGCAACAGAGGCGGGCACTACCTGGCTAACAGATGGGGGCAACTACCGGCTATCAGATGGGCGCAATTCATGCTAACAGATGGGGGCAGCTAACCTGGCTACCAATGAGAGGGAACTACTGGCAACCTATGGGGCATTTACCTGGCAACCAATGGGGGCCATTACCTGGCTAACAGATGGGGGCATTACCTGGGCTAACAGATCGGTGGCATCTACTGGCTAACAATGGGTTGCACTACATTGGCTAACGATGGGCTCTTACTTGGTTAAAAATGGGGGGCACTACTTGGCTAACGATGGGGCACTACCTGGCTAACAGATGGGGCACTACATGGCTAACAGTTGGGGGCACTACCTGGCTAACCGATGGGGGCACTACCTGGCTAACAGATGGGGGCACTACCTGGCTAAAAGATGGGGGGCACTACTGGCAACAATGAGGGGCACACTACCTCGCGCAACAATGGGGGCACTACCTGGCTAACAGATGGGGCACTACCTGGCTAACAATGGGGGCACTACATGGCTAACAATGGGGGCACATATACCTGGCTAACAAAGGGGAGGCACCTACTATGGCTATAAAAGGGGGGCATCTACTGGCTACAAATTTGGCTATAACATGGCTACAGAGGGCGGCATTACTACTTGGCTACAAGGGGCATCTACAGCCATTGTATAGGGGCACTACCTGGTTTATGGCGGGGCTAACTACCTGGCTATAAGGGCGTATCTACTGTCTTTCCTTCCAAAGCCGTTATGCAGTTAGGTGGACCGTGGGTGTGGCTTTTTGAGAAGGGGCGTGGTCTTACGACAAGGATGGGCGTGATCTCCATGAAATTTTTGCCACGGCGCGCTCGAGCGCCGCCCACTACTAGTCTCCTGCTTTTTCAGCTTGTCAAAAGTTGGCTCAACTATGATATAGTGAGAGGGAGGGGGTTTTAGTGAGAGGAGGAGAGTTATGTGAGGGAGGGAGTTTGTAGTAAGAGAGGAGGCGGTTATAGTAAGAGGTGGAGGCGTGTTTTTATAGTGAGAGGAGGGGGTTATAGTGAGAGGAGGGGGTTATAGTGAGAGGAGAGGGGCCTATAGTGAGAGGAAGGGGATCTATTGTGAGAGGGAGGGGGCTTAGTATGAGAGGAGGTGTATAGTGAGAGGCGGGGTCTATAGTGAGAGGGGGGGTTATAGTGAGGAAGAGGGGGTATAGTGAGAGGGGAGTTATAGTGAGAGGAGGGGGCTATAGTGATAGGAGGGGGCTCTATTAGTGAGTGAGGGGGCTATAGTGATGAGGATGGGGTTTTAGTGATAGGAGGAGGGTTTATAGTGATAGAGGGGGGTTTTATAGTGAGAGGAGGGGCCTATAGTGAGAGGAGGGGGCTATAGTGAGAGGAGGCTGTTAATGTGGAGAGGAGGGGGCTTTAGTGATAGGAGGTAGTTATAGTGAGAGGATGGGGGTTATAGTGAGAGAGGGGCTATATGTTGAGAGGAGGGCGGCGTGTAGTGAGAGGAGGGATGTTATTGTGTGAGGAGGGGGTTTTTGTGAGAGGTGGGGGTTATTAGTTTGAGAGAGGGGGGTATAGGTTAGAGGAGGCGGGCTATCGTTAGAGGAGGCAGTTATAGTGAGAGGTGGTGGCTATAGTGAGAAGAGGGGGCTTTTGAGTGTGGAGGATGTTGATGTAGTGAGAGAGGGAGGAGAGCTATAGTGAGAGGAGGGGGCTAAGGGGCTATAGTGAGAGGAAGGGGGCTATAGTGAGAAGAGGCGGGCTTTAGTGAGAGGAGGCAGGTATATTGAGAGGAATGGGGCTATCGTGAGCGGAGGGGGTTATAGTGAGAGGAGGGGGCTATAGTGAGAGGAGGGGGTTATAGTGAGAGGAGGGGGCTTTAGTGAGAGGAATGGGCTATACTACATTGTCATGTGTTGGAATTGTGTTTTTTATTCTTATTCCACCTAGCTGGGGAGGATGCAGGGGGGGAGGGGGGCGCCATTGACCCTACTTGCCTAGGGCACCAAAATGCCTTGTCCCGGCCCTGATCATATGTTCTACTTCATGAGAAGTGAGGATCTCTTGGCTTTTTCTACTTGTTCTATTGAACACTGATTTAGTGGCTAACTCATTCTCCTATTGAAGAAGCTGGATAAACTTGTAGCTAAAAAGCATTTCAAACTCATTATTAGGGATTGTATTTATGTCCATTAGGTCTCAGGTTGAGGGGTTACCCTTTTCCAGGTGTAAAAACTAAATATGGTCAGCACATCAGCAAACAAAACACAATATCAGCAGCACTCTACAAGCACTAAAAAAAACAGGCAAGAGGGACAT
Organism: Phyllomedusa bahiana; assembly: GCA_025379985.1. Classification (NCBI taxonomy): domain Eukaryota; kingdom Metazoa; phylum Chordata; class Amphibia; order Anura; family Hylidae; genus Phyllomedusa; species Phyllomedusa bahiana. Next base: position 72,493 of record JAODAL010016709.1, on the reverse strand, counting down.
AGGAATGTTTATGGGAAAAGTATTTCTAGCTACTTTGGGAGTATATGAAAATTTTATGGTCGTATATGTTGGGGGAGGTGTGACATTTTTGAGTCAAAACTGTAAATGACCCATCTACAACGGCAAGGGACCTCAATCCAGATGGGAACCTCTTACTCCCTTTTACTCGCGTGCGCGCGGCAATCGCTAAGGGGCTCAGCATTTGGTGGTGAAGAAGAACTTAGCGCGGTGTTTTGCGCTCCGCTCGCGCTCGCATACAGATTTCTATTCGCGCGCGCTTAGAGCTGGATTAGTCTCGCAAGAGCGCTATAGGCGCTCGCTCTATGTTCTATCTGCTCTTGCACTCGACCCCAGCCCCTCCACATTTCCCGGGTGTAAACTATGAAATCTGGAATGGGCCTCATCACATCATGGGTACGCTTAGAGTGGTGAGATTGTAACCCTAGATTTATATCTCAAACTACATACTTACTTTAGTCCGGTATTGGTTTTTCTTTACATATTTATTAAAAGTTATGTTTTAGGGGTATTATGTCGTGGAAATGCTATCTGTGATTTAATTGTGAAAATGTTTTTTTCTTTATTCATGGTTAGAAGTTGGCCAAAAGGGGAGGAGGTTGGTTGGGGCACTGGAAACCTCACAGTGTACAGGACAGCTGATGACAACATAATTTGGTTTTTGCATATATGTAAAATTTAGGGACGTTTGATGCATTCACTGGCCCATAAAATATTATTTGAGGCTATGTGTCATGAGATATGACTTGCCTATTCACTCGCGACGCTTGACATATTATTCTACACTAAAGTAGATCTTACTAGTTTATACGCGCACAACTGCGCGCCATTTAGATGATATCTCATATACGAAGAAATCTTCGTTGATCCACTCGCAGCCACCGCTCCTCACTCGCATGTGTGATGCGCTCGCAGTATATAGGAGTATCAGTATGGTGTAACCTTTAATCTCACTATAATCCAATTGGCCAAAAATATTTTTCTTTGTTTTGGACCTGTCGTGATAACAATCTGTGCTGACTAAGGATGCAATTATTACAAAAAATACAGTGTTATGATAGAACATTTGTGACCAAATGAAGTGGATGGGAGATAAGAAGGCACATGGCTTTACTAAAGATTGGACACTTCTTATCAATAGTCTATCAATGTCTTTAATGGGACAACCTATTTTACTTTATAGGGAATTTCTATCTCTGACATTTATGTCATATTGACAGGCAGAGGTGTCATTTAAAACTCCTTGGTCCCAATGTGAAAAATCTATAAGAGGAGCCCCACCTACCATATGCCATTTATAATACTGGTATTGTCTCATGTGACAGAGGGACCTTTGGTCCCCCTCAGGCTTCAGGGCCTAGTTGGCTTCAGGTGCAATTAATATAAGTAATGAGTGCAGAGTAGGAGGTCTCTGAGACCTAGAATTCTTGCTGGTTTATAGGTGATCAAATACTTATTTAATGCAATAAAATGCAAATTAATTAGTTATAAATCATACAATTTGATTTTCTGGATCTATTTTTTTTTAGTTCTCTGTATCTCACAGTTAAGAAAGTACACCTACAATAAAAATGGACAGACCTCCACTATTATTTGTAGGTGGGAATATTTGCAAATTCACCAGTGTGGTGCCACAGTTTAAGTTCACTTTGATATAAGTTCAAACTTGAATATAAGTCTGTTTCTTATACAACAATTGTTTTGAAATACTCAGGTGGCCTTGAACTTGCATGGTGGCAAACATGTTACATTGGAGCTTGAAGCAACTTTCAGCCCAGTTATCTCAAGCAAACACAAAGGATTTGTCGTATGTTGCTTTCAGAGGTGAGCAACTGCTTTGGCAACACAGATGCTCCACAGGCTTCTTTATCAAGAACCATATGTCTCTTATAAGTACCCGTACAGCTTTAGCCACTGCCTCCCCCACATCTTTACCAATATACTCGCATCTCTGCTTCGGCTTACTTGGGAGAAATAACTGCACGGGTTGCTTGCTCCATTGCCGTCTTAACAGCCATTATAGGCCCCTGGAGCAGAGCTGGGAAACTGGGCCCCCAACCAACACAATCACTCACAGGAACAAATTATATATTCATCGATAACAAAACTTTTTACCTACAATAGCTTCACTGTATAAGAGCCCACAATTGTGGTCAGACATCAGACTCGACTTTAACTTCAAACCGTCATATAGAGGACCACTGAATGGTAGACCACCGTCTAAGGTCACTTTCAAAGGACCATGAATACAGCATTCTTTTTCCCTATTTTTCTTCTCCCAATCCGACGCAGACTGAAACGGCTCATGGCGACTTTCCCGGCATAACTCATCCCTGCAGATTTTATAACACATAAACATTTATACTTCTCAATTTTTCAGCACTTCCATACCAATCCCTCTGTTATGGGTGCTCCCCATTAAGTAGAAATTAGTAATGTTAGCCACCTATAAATTAGGGTAGGTATATAGACTCATTAGGTAGGCCATTCTGGCAATACTGTTAAGGTAGATAAAGTAGGCCCTGACGTTGGAAGATAGGTGTATATATGCCCCTTGTAGGTAGATACACAGCCCTGTGGACAGGTATACAGTCATTTGTAGATAGGCATACAGCACCCTGTATAAAAAATCCCCCAGTAATATGTACACAGTCCGATGTAGCACGCCAATCAAAAAGTCCGGACCGATATGATTAAATAAACCCACCACACAGGTAAATGATAACAGAATACTACAACGCAGAAACAAACACTAAATTTACCCATAAAAAAATATTTCTTTATTAAAAGTAAAATAACACAAATATCGGAAAATAAAAAATAGCCGGTTGCGCGCAAAAAAAAAGTTCAAAAGGGCTTCAGGTAAGTATATCCCAAATCAAAATAGCTACGCGCAAGTCAAAAAAATAGGATATTAAAATGTACAACGATTAGGAGTAATGTAATTCAAAATAATATAGATTCACCATCTTGGTAACATAAATAATACTTATATAATCAAACCAATGTGGTATAAATAACCATTCAAAATAAAGCCATAATAATGGGATAAAATAAGACCAGATAGCACGATGAAAAGACCACTACGCCACGTTTCTCAGGAATGCTTCGTCAGGGGTGACAGTCCAATGTAGGTATATAGCCCCCTGTAGGTACAGTAGGTACATAGCCCCCTGTAGGTATATAGCCCCATGTAGGTAGGTACAAAGCCCCCCCATATCTATATAGCCCCCTGTAGGTATACAGTCCCATCTAGGTATTTAGCCCCATGTAGGTCAGGTATACAGCCCCATTTAGGTATTTAGCCCCATGCAGGTACACAGCCCCCTCTAGGTATATAGCCCCCCCTGTAGGTAGGTACACAGCCCCCTGTAGGTATATAACCTCCTGTAGGTAGGTACACAGCCCCCTGTAGTTAGGTACACAGCCCCCTGTAGGTAGGTACACAGCCCCCTTGAGGTATATAGCTCCCAATCGGTACACAGCCCCCCTTTGTATATAGCCCCTTCTAGGTTAATAGCCCTCAAAGGTATATAGCTCCCTCTAGGTATATAGACCCCTAAGTATATAGCCCTCCGTAGGTTATATAGCCTACGGAGGTTCACAGCCCTCCCCTAGGTATATAACCCCCTCTGGGTATATAACCCTTTCTAGGTATACAGCACAATGTAGGTAGATATAGGCGCTTTTAGAAAAAAATAAAAACGCTACTCAACTCTCCGCGCTCCCTCACCATGGAGCCGGCCCGGGGAGCTAGTTTCTGGTGTAAATGGTGTGGCATTATCATGCTGCCTACTCTGGGACATTGTGCCCAGCTTCTCCTTGGCCATACAGCGGTGCAGCATTATTGATCTCGCCTCCTGCGCTACATTAAGGCGCGGCGGATTTGGGCCTCCTGCACATAGACGTGCCACCCAGACCTACCACAGGGGCTACCCAACACCACTGGGCAGGGTAGGCAGCAGCTCGGTAGGGCCCCCTGTGCTCACAGGGCCCTTGGGCAGCTGCCTATCCTGCCCAATGGAAGAGATGGCCCTGGCCTGCTCTTTCCGAGTATGCAACAGTGTGTATGAGGTGATTCGGGACTCTGGTATAGCTCTCTCACTTACCTTCTGGCAGACCTGCCATCTTTAACCCTCTGCAGAGTTACATTGATGTAGCTATGCTAAAACAGTCACATTGCAGCTGCCTACAGCTCATACTCCCCCCTATTACAGCTTCATCCAGGCTGCCTTGGAGAACGTGAGTAGTATTTTGAATGTACACAATAATCCAATTGTTATTATTATAAGAATGGATTCATTATTTTCCCTTTATTTCCTATGGGAAAAGTTTGTTTGGAACGGATTAACGACTTATACGACTTATACCAAGGTACCACTGTATATATGTGTTTATAAAAATATATTTTTTTTAATATACTAAACCTTTAAAAAAATAAGTTTATTACTTTGGTACATGTCGATATATTTGATTGGGTTGTCCTTTTGTCAAGCATGCATAGCGCAGCTTTAATACAATGATGTTAGTAGTAACACAAAAACATTTGTATAAAACACAATATTTAAAAAACAAACAGACCAGCAAAATTATAGTCAGCTCTAGTATGATAGATTGCAAGCTCTTGTGGACAGGGTTCTCTCTCCTTCTGCTTCATTTTGTTATTTAGTGTGTGACGCTTCACATGCGTTTGGATGCCATCTTGGACCGTCCTGGGGTTCTTTAGCTCTGGGATCGCCGCTTTGGTAAACGGAATTGCTGACACAGGGTTCTCTTCAAGTCTGGATTCCACCAGCTTTATTTATCAACACAGGAAAAATTTTACGGTTTATACAAAAATTAAACCCTAGGCCGTCTAGCCACTAGCTACATATACAGTAGAAACCTCTCTAACCTGCGGTCAGGACCTACTGTCCAGCACCGACAGCACTGTACTCCCCCTAGTACACTCAGGCTTCCGTCCAGCCTGGGGGTAAGAGCCCTCTCACTCAGCTCCTCTGCTGCTCCACTCTCAGGTAGCAAGCCACACCCCCGATACCTGGAGAGAGGCTTTTTAATAAGTCTCCAGGGATGTTCCAAATCCCGTCCTGGAACTGTGGGGACGGCAACCCACCCAACGCTATCGCCGTCCCGGGAAAAAACAAAACCCATTACTAGCCGCCATTGCAGCCCCTGCTAGATAAATGTGTCAGCAACCTATGGTTACTGACGCCAAATAGTTGCTTTCCTCCCCCAAACCCCAGGTTTTTGGGGGCACGTCTGCAGGGTTATACGCTGTATTCCATAGTGGCAGGAACATGTGACTGCCTGTGTCGCTCTCCACAAGTGTTATTTTATTGTCCCCCATATTATCTTGTATTACATTATGACTAAAACCCCTTGGCTTTTACAGCTCCCGGGAATTAAGGGCGCCTAAAAAAAAATAATAAAATTATTGTTGTTTGAATGTTCTAGAAAAGTTAAGTTCGGTAAAACTTCTCGAATTTTTTTAAAACCCAAACCGAACCGACCATTTATGTTCATTCAGTAAAGTTCGGTACGAACGCCTTTTTCACGGTTTCCCCTCCTTTTGGCGGCCATAAAATCAGGCGAGCACAGAGAAGTGTCAAAAACTCCTTGCTGGGTGGGGGCTCTAAATTGTCTTCTAAAATCACATGACCATGTTATATATTTCACTGTTTGCCTCTGAAGCCATTTTCAACTCACTCGTACTGTACTGACTTTTTTCTTAGTTTTTTGTTGCATTTTCCTCTCCAAAACTAAATAGTTGGGAGTTTGGTTTTTGGGGCGTTTTTTTTCCCACACCGAAGTGTTATTTGGTGCATTTCAGGTCACATAACCCAACCCCATTTCAAATATTTTTACAGAGGTTTGGATTTGTAAATCTTTTCCCAGTCCCCAAAATTCTTTTTTCCCTTTTTGGGAGTTCGAAATTGTATAACACACCCCTCTCCAAATTCCTTTTTGTCAAAGGGGCTTTTGGGCCCCCCTCAGGATGAAAAAACCCCTAGCATGTACCACTGCACCTCATAGCTGTTATATATTTATGATTGCTCGTAAACGCCATTTTCAACTCACTTTTTGACTTACTGACGTTCTTATTTATTTAGATGCATTTTCCTCTCCTAACATCAATGTTAGGGGTTTGGTTTTTGTGGCGCATCTTTCCCAACCAGAAGCGTTATTTTGGTACATTTGAGGCTCAAAAACGCCAAAACTCTCATATACATAATTTATTATACAGAGTGCTTGGATTTGCAAAATCATACTCAGTGCCCAAAATTTCTGTTTTTCCCGTTTTGGGAGTTCAGTAATTGTATAAAAACCCTTCCAAATCTTTTTGTGTAAAAGGGGGTTTTGGCCCCCTCAGGGATGAAAAAACCCTTAGCATGCACCCACTGCACCTCCTTAGCTACCCCCCGTTGAAAGCTGTCCTCAATTTTCAGTTACCATTGAAGGAAGAAGTTTTTTAGCCTTTTCAAATTTTTTTCTGCCACTTTAGACCCCAATTTTTCTCACTAAGTTTTCCGTGTACCCAGTTTACTGTTATGGATGGTAATTACAGCTTCTCCTCACCTTTTTAAGGTATAAAAAATTAACCAGAACATCTTCTCCCATGCTTAGGTTTGAAGTTCGAGTTCGAATAGAACTTTAAAAACCGAACTAAAAAAAAATTTTGAAGTTTTAACAAAACTAGAACTTTTTATTTTCGCTCAACCAAATAAAAAATATAAAAATAATAATTTTAAAAAATTTTTTAATACATACAAAATAAAAATTTTTAAATCATTTGGCACTTTTGCAATCAAAAAACAAGACAAGCTCAAGATTTAAAAGGGCAATCCCATATACCTAATCAGTACCCCTAGCCTTAAAACTAAAGTGTCAAGATAGCACATGTGTACAGACACCTCTAGGGCATAAGAAACACAGTACATTTTCCTCTAACATACGACATAAAATTTTTTAAAAGATAATAGAAGCCATAAATCTCTACCCTACAATCAAAGTGGAACCCACATAATAACTACTCAGGTATGCCACAGTTAAAGCTGATTACAATCATATACCTTACAAAAAAAACCTTGTAATTACATTCTTCATTCAACCCTTTAGGGGGCAGGGCTTCAAGTTTAAGGCCTCGTTCACACGGCTTAGTTTGCCGCGGATTGGCGCCGTACTGCGCGCCGGATTTTCGCTGCAGTACGGCGCCAATCCGTCGGAGTCATTAGGGTTTTCCCTTCTCTCATAGAGAAAGTGGATTCCTCGCTCCCCCCCGCCGGCGAATCCGCCGCGGGGGAGAAAGTGAAAAAGCACATTATTTAAGGGCGTACGCGCCGTAAACAATGCATTTCTTGGGGCCGGGGGGCGGCGCCCCGCCGCGCCCGGCCCCGCCCCCACCCCCGCCCCTTATACCCGGCGGATTTGTGAGCGCACAAATCCGTCGGGAATAAGCCGTGTGAACACGGCCTAAAAATCCAATAATTTTCCCATTGTAATAAATAGTGCTGAAAGTTAATGCATGCTTGACAATAGGGATGTATCCCCCAAAAAGTAGCAAGTGTGCATTACCTTATCTCCACTTGTACAGTTTGGCTTGCTGCTTATGAAACACAATGGAATATGTTGAAATATACCAAACTAATGAACTAAAACAAATGAATTGAAAGTTCCAGGACTTCCATGAGGACCACATGTTCTTTTAAGTTTATTATATTAAAGAATTGTATATTTTAAATAGTTTTAAAATTTTTTTTCTAATATAAAAAATTTGTTTAAAAACAGCTGCTTTTTATGTTTGATGTACCTGTTTTTCATTAAGGTTTGATGGAAACATCCCTTTAGGTACCTGAAACCTCTGTAGAACTTAAGGTTTCCACTAATGTTTTCAACAAATTGAGTTTAATCAGTTTCTATCCACCATTCAGATATTCAGCTCTTTACCAATGCAAAGTATAGGTCATTTCAGATTTTAACATATCCCTTACTTTTTATAACTGTTCTTAATTTACCTTTTGTCAATTTTGTTACGCAATACTGTAGGTGGTACAAAAAGCTATTCATAATATCCCAGTTCGTTCTGCATAATGTGCTGAATGTAAAAAAAAAAGACTCATACTTTGACACAGTACACTGGGCTAGGGCTTTAAGAATATGTTTGTTCAAGTGCCAAACTTTAGATCTTAGTAAACTGTCATAATATATAAACTGACATTCTTTCTTTTTTTACCCCAAAATATGTATTTAGTTGCATTTAGCTTTAGAACCATAGCTAAAGGTCTCCTACATAAATAATCTCAAAGGATGGATAACTAGCAAATTGCTTAAATTTGCTGATGATAGAAGTTGGTGAAATGTAAAGGAGAAAAAAATCGCACAAGAAATGTGCCCAAGTAAAATTTGCAAAGTGTAGAGAGAACCTTTATGTTTTGTTTTACTGCATAAAATACCCCAAATTTTTTTGAGCACAAAACCCAAAAATAAAAAAATCATTTTGGGAAATTTTGGCCCCCCCATATCTTCCTGTCCTGTGTTACAAGTAAATGGAGCAGTGAGAGGGAGAACAGTCTTTTTTCTTAGGCTATGTTCAGGTTAAAAAAGGACGATTCAGTCCGTAATTACGCACCAGAGGCGCGTTTTCGGCTGGTTCGTTCTATCATTACGGGAATCCCCGTTCTCATAGAGAACTTTGGGTTATGTCTCCCTCCCGCTCGGCGAACACGGGCGGGGAGATAATGAATGTTAATTACCGGGGGGTATATGCGCCCCCGGGGAAGAATGTCTATGGGCCGGCGAAGGCCGGCCCCCCGCTCCTCCCCCGCTCCCGCCCCGTCCACACGGGGGTAATTGTGGGGCTAACTACGCCCGCATTTAACCGTGGAACATAGCCTTACAAAATAAGCCGGGTTTACTTTCATTGCTCTATGTAGATCAGCAATAAATAAAATAGGAACATAAAAAACAATTACTCAGTACAAGAAATACTGTTGTTTTTATTATTATTGTTGTTAAAGTAAGCTGACACACTAGTAGGTTATATAAAAAAAAATTTTAGGACGAAGCCGGTTTTTAGTGACACCAAAAAAAAGAGCTGCTGAAAAAGTCACCCTTTTTTCACCAGATGCCATTTTCGCTGTCGTAAAAAAAAATATAGCTTGTGAAAAGCCTAATATTACAGAAAATCCCTGAGTTTTCAAACACCCCAATTTACATAAAAACCTACTTCAGAACAAGACTATAGTTGGGTGGAATCAGGCGAAATTCTGGTATGGTCCCCCCCCTTTTTACTTGGCTTTCCCATGCTCATTTAGCGCTGTTGCATGATATAGACTGCAGCCGCTTACATATGTGTCATTAGAGCACAGGTGCCAAACAAATGGCCCAACGCCTCATTTATGTGGGCCCCTACAGAAAAGCTCATAACAAATTTTTCCCCTTAAAGGGGGGTTTTCTCACTACAAAAATTGTCATTAAATTAAAGACTTCAAAAAAAAAAAGCCGTTTGCAAATATGTCAATAAAAAATTCTACGATTTTTGGAAACTTGTTTTTTTTGTGGTTCAAAGGGTGTGGGTTTTTTTAGTCACCCCACCTGCTTGTTTCCCCGATAGGCTGTATCTCCGGGATTTATCACAAAGGTCGCGTCGGGGAGCGAGCAGGCAATTTTAACTATCTCCTGTCCCTTTCTTCTTCCTCGCCTCCCCGCGGCACCCCATGATTTGAGCAGGCAAACTAGCAGCCCCTTCAGTTCCTCTCTCCCTTACTGTTTACCCAAATTTATTATTCACTGCTGTTAACTTTTTCCCTCCCAAAATCATTCAGTCTGAGCAGCCTTTTAGATTCACCTCCTGTTTACCAAACCAGTTCACTGTGAAGTAAATGATTCGGCAGGAAATAGTCAACAGTATTTAAATAGTAATTAAGCAGAGACACGACAGATGTAGCATGGAAAAATCATGCAATAAAAACACATCAGGATTATTTGAATCGCTTCCCCCCCTCTAATTTCCCTGTGTTTGATGGGTATGGGGAGAGAAATATGTGCGTGTACACGGGGGATATATTGAAGGGTGAGCACGGGAAAAAGAGAACTCTTGATCGAGATGTTCCCCCTTCTAATGTGTTGCATGGGGAGCGGGGGCGAGCAGAGACGTCACCTAGATAAAGGGGAGGGGGGAGGGGCCCCAGGACCCGGGCTGCCCATGATTTCAAAAACACAGCTTTTAGGACCAAAACCAAAGGTAGGAGAAACCGTGTGAGAAACCCTTTTTAAGGACCCGCCATTTTTGGCCTTCCTGACCCGCCCTATTTTTAAAATCGACAGGTCACTTTATGTGAGAATAACTTTTTGACCTTTTACCTATCAAGTGATTCTGAGACTGTTTTTCGTGAACTTGTCTTTAAGTTAGTAAGAAAATTTTTCCGTGAAAAATATCAAAATTTCATAAAAAAATTTAAAAAATCTGTGTTTTTAAAAATTCCCAAAAATTTTTGGGTGCAAGACAAAAATTATTTTACCACAAAATAGTTTTTAACAAAATCTCCCAAGTTACTGTAGGTTGGCATCATTTTTTTTAAATGTCTTTTTTTTTTATACATTTTGAGGGCTTAAAATTTAGTAGTAATTTCTCCTTTTCAAGAAAATTTGCAAAAAACTTTTTTTAGGGGCTTCCAGTTCTGAGGGCTTTTATACACCCCTACATATGCTTCAAGAAATAGACCCCAAGGTTTTAAAAAAGTGTTTAAGAAATTTGTTAACCCTTTAGGATTTCACAAATTTAAAGAAATGGGGGGTGAAAACTCAAAATTTTACTTTTTTTGCAATTTTCAAATTTATCCATTATTCCTGGATACGGTAAAGTGACTATTTTAAAACCAAAAAGTAATATCATTTCCTCCAGGTCTGCCCTTTTTGGTATCCCCAAATTTGGGACTAGTGCAATTTTGGCTCACCCCTAAACCCCAGAAAAGGGGAGCACCTACTGGACTCTGGGGTTTTTTTTAATGCAATTTTATTTTGGCGCCAAATTTTAGGGTTTGAAGAGGGCCCCAAGGGGCTAAAACTTAAAAAAAAACCCCTAAAAAAACCCCCTATTTGGAAACTACACCCCCTTAAGAAATTACAGGCTGTAGTGAGTATATCGACGCCACAGGTATTCACAATTTTTTTTTTAGCATAAGGCTGTGAAAATTAAAAAAAATTTTTTTTCCAATAATCTGCAATTTTAGCTTAAAATGTTTCACATTTACAAGAATCCGGGAAAAAAGAACCCCCAAAACTTTGTTAACAATTTCTTCCAAGTTGGGCAATAGCTTACATGTGGGTGTAAACTGCTTTTTGGGGGCGCATGGCAGGCCCGTAAAAGGGGAGGGAGTGCTATTTGGCTTTTGGAACTTTTTGAAAGATTTTGATGGGGCCATGTCGCATTTGCAAAGCCCCCAAAGTACCAGAACAGGTGAAACCTTCCAGAAGTCGCCCCATTTTAGATTCAACACCCCTCAGGGATCTCATCTAGGGGTGTATTGTGCATCTTGGGTGCACTGGTGTTCCATCATTTTTTTTAGCATTGTTTTTTGGGCTTTACTCTATTTAGAAAGGACAGGGCAAACAGGAAGGGAAGAGAAGTATGTGTAAGGAGTGATATGAATACATGTATGAAAGAGACAACTGTGGGTGAAGATGTGGAAACCTTGTGGGTGGAAAAACAAGCCGGGGGTTAATGCAGAAAAAAATATTTTCGGTGTAATATATAGATCCCCCAACATCACTGAGAAGATAGAGGATTAGTTGCATAAACAAGTAGAGCGGGCAGCAAAGCTGGGTACAGTGGTAATAATGGTTGACTTCAATTACCCCGATATTGACTGGGGGCACGGTTCTGCTTCTACTACTAAGAGGAAAAAGTTTTTTAATCTGTTACAGGATAATTTGATGGCCCAGTTCGTGGAAGATTCCACTAGTAGTGATGCTCTGTTGGATGTGGTAATTACTAACAAAGCAGAACTTGTTGGAGCAATCACTGCATCTGAAAACCTTGGTAACAGCAACCACAATGTTATTCATTTTACCCTAAATTAGGAAAAACACAGAGCAGGAGGGCAAAAACATTTGATTTTAGAAAGTCCAATTTCTCCTTATTGAGGGCTGCACTACAGGACATAGACTGGGAGCAGCTATTTTCAAATAGTGAAGTAGAAGTCAAATGGGAGAGCTTTAAATATACTATGGGGAAATTGATAGCAAAATTTATTTCTATAGGTAACTGGTATAGACGATTAAAACTAAATCCAACATGGATTCTACCTTCTGTTAAAAGGGCAAAAAATAATAAAAAAGGCATTTAAAAATATGTCGGTTCAGCATCAGCCTCTGAAAATTAAGGGCGACATGTATGATCGGGCTTTTCGCCTGTTTTTGGGAGTAAACTGCGCCTCCCGGCCCGAATCCCCCTGTCGGAAATTATGTATTAAATTCATTTATTTTAAAGCCCCCCATTGAATGTCCAGGCGCTGGTTACGATTCGAGGGGTTACATCTACATAAGTCTAACGAGTACATGATAAAGATAATGAAAAGGCATGACAGGGGAGAGAGGACCCTACCCGCGGGGGCTTACAATCTACAAGGGGGGGAAAGAGACAGGAGGTAGGGGAAACATTTTGGAGTCGAGATCATGTTGGGCCAGCGCGCCACTTTCAGCTCGCCCCGCTAAGGGGGCGGGAAAGGGGCCGGTTTGGGGGTTCGTGTAGGCGTTCCGAGGCGGGACGCGGCGCGCTCGAAAAACCCGAGGCATGTACGATTGCGGCTTGCCAAAGCGCGGTGCAATGCAGCGCTCTGCAGCTCCGACAGTCAGACCTAATTTATTTTGTTCTAAATGTTCCGGCGCCAGCGAAGTGAAGCGAGAACGGAACATGCGAAGAAGCATACAGAAGATCGCAAGAGAAATCTCGGCGCTCAGCTCCGTGCGGCAGGAGTATGATTCCAAAAAAAATCACCTTTATAAAGGCGGAAAACATTATCAGAAAAGAGCTTAACCTCAAAAATAAAAAATATATAAAAAAAATCACTTTCCAAAAATCTAGAACGTCGCAATATCAAGAATTAGGATATTGGAAATTGCCGGGAAATACAGTAATTCAAATTCTGAAAGCTATTCTCATTGGTCGGCATAAACCGGCCAATCAGAATAGAGCGACAGTGTACAATTAAATCCTATTGAGAACTATTGACCAATCAGAATTAAAGGCGGGACAGTTCAAAATACAGTAAAAATGCAGAAAAGAGCTGATTGGCTGAGCTAGCGGGTGCTTAGCTATCTCGGCCAATTAGAATAGGAGCGACAGAGACCCATTATAGCCTATGGAAATTATTGAACCAATCAAAATCAAAGGCGGGACAGTTCAAAATACAGTAAAAATGCTGAAAAGAGCTGATGTGGCTGAGCTAGCGGGGGCTTGGCTATCCAGCCAATCAAGCGTGAGCTACTTCTCCCTTTGTAGTCTATGGAGAGATGGGCGCAATGCAATCTCGGCTCTCAGCACCGTGCGGCATGGAGTATGAATAAAAAAAACATTTTTATTAGTTGTAAAATAACCTCTGAAAAAGAGCTCAAACATTCTATAAACATAAATCAATTCAATCCCGAACAACGCGTTTGTCGCCGAGACCGGCGCTACATCGGGAATTGCAATAGAGAGAATTGCCGGGAAAAAACACTGATTAATGTATTAATAATGATGTTAATACATTACTAAGTGTAAAAAAAAAAAAAAAATGTAACACATTTCTCCCTTATGGGATTAAAAAAAGTAAAAAAACAAAAAGAGTGTAAAAAAATTAATAAAAAATAATAATATGAATATAATAATAAAATAAAAATAAATATTTAATAAAAAATAATTGTGCATATATTACACACAGAAAAAAAGCCTACACACATTGGGTATCCACACAACCGTAATAACCTGTAGAATTAACCTAACAAGTTATTAAGTGTGAAATGTGAATGGGGTAAAAAAAAAAAAAACTCTGCAATTATTTATAAGTGAACTGAAACTATTCCCCCGTAAAGTACAACTTGTCTCGAATAAAACGAGACCTCGTACAACTGCATCATTAAAAAATATTCTGGTGTTAACTACTTTTCAGGTGTTCGGCTTAAGGGTTTAAATAGCTCAGCTTGGTTATCTCTGTGCCCCTGTATATGATATTTAGAGGTTCTCTGGTGGCTGGTATAGTGCCAGGAGACGGGCACAAGGCAAATCTGGGTCCCATCGCCAAAAAAGGCTCCTTCTTGCCCAGGTAATTATAGACCAGTTAAGTTTAACATTTATTGTGGGAAAACTGTTTTAGGGGCTCATAATATACAGCAGCACCTCATCATATACAGGAATATGTGGCTGAATATAACATTATAAGTAATTGTCAGCATGGTTTTAACAATGACAGAAATTGTCAGACCAACATGATCTGTTTTTATGAAGAGGTGAGTAGAAGTCCGGATAGTGGTGTGGCTATGGATATAGTGTTTTTAGACTTTGCAAAGGCGTTTGACACTGTCCCTCATAAGCGTTTATTGGGTAAAATAAAATCTATTGGTTTAGAAATAAAAGTGTGTAATTGGATTAAAAACTGGCTATCAGATCGTACTCAAAGAGTGGTAGTAAATGACTCCCTGGTGATGGGTGGTGTGCCCCAATGCTCAGTACTCAGCCCTCTTTTATTCAATGTATTTACTAATGATATAGTGGAGGGGATTAAAAGCACTGTTTTTTCTTTTTTTTTTTTTTTTGCAGATGACACCAGGCTATGTAGTGTAGTGCAATCTATGGAAGATGTTCATAAATTGCTAGCAGGCCGGGACACACTGAAAGTTTGGGCATCCATTTGGCAAATGACTTTCAATGTGGATAAATGTAAAGTTCTGCATCTGGGTGCTAATAATCTGCAGACATCATATGTCCTAAAGAGAAAAAAATACTGGGAGAATCACTTGTTGAGAAAGATCTGGGCATTCTTGTAGATCCTAGATTACAGAACAGCATGCAGTGTCAATCAGCAGCCTCTAAGACAAGCATTATATTGGGGTGTATTAATAGAGGCATGGACTTGCGGGACAGTGAAGTAATATTGCAGCTGTATAAAGGTTTTTTACAGTGTCACTTGGAATATGCTGTTCAGTTTTTGGCTCCAGTTTATAGAAAGGGTTTAATGGAGGTAGAGAGAGGGAGCATGCAAAGACAGGCAACCAAACTAATAAGGGGAATTAAATATCTTAGTTATGAGGAGAGGTTAAAATAATTAACTTATTTAGTCTTGAGAAAAGACAACTCCGGAGAGGCATGATTAATTTATACAAGTATATAAATGGCCCGTACAAAAAGTATCGGGAAAAGCTATTTCATGTTAAACTCCCTCAAAAGCCAAGGGACATTCTCTTCGTCTGGAGAAAAAGGATTCAAAAGCGTTCTTCACTATGAGAAGAGTGAATCTGTGGAATAGCCTGCCCGATGAGCTGGTCACGTCAGGAACAGTTGTGAGTTTCAAGAAAGGCTTAGATAACTACCTGAAACTAAAAAATATTGATACATATGTAGCTATGTAAAATTTTAGATACAGTCTGATGGCAACTCTGGGACCCAGAATGAAGTACTACCTTGAGCAATGGTTTTGCCATATAAGGTTTATCAAGGTCTTCGTCACTAGGGAAAACTAGGCTCAAAAAACAATCCTTATCTATCATCATGTCTGTGATTCTATATACAGCAGCATCTCATCATCATGTCTGTCAGTCTATATACAGCAGCATCTCATCATCATGTCTGTCAGTCTATATACAGTCACATATCCTCATCATGTCTGTCAGTCTATATATAGCAGCATCTCATCATCATGTCTGTCAGTCTATAACATCACAATTCTCCTCATACATGCTCTTCAGTTTATATACAGCAGCATCTTTTCCGTCATCATTCTTACAGTCTATATATACAGCAGCATCTCATTATCATGTCTGTCAGTCTATATACAGTCACATCTCCTCATCATGTCTGTCAGTTTATATACAGCAGCATCTCCTCATCATGTCTGTCAGTCTATATACAGCAGCATCTCATCAGCATGTATGTCAATCTCTATACAGCAGCATCTCCATCATCAAACGTTCCATGCGTCAGTCTATATACAGCAGCATCTCATCATCATGTCCATCAGTCTATACACAGCAGCATCTCATCATCATGTCAGTCTATATACAGCAGCATCTATCATCACGTCTGTCAGTCTAAATACAACAGCATCTTATCATCATGTCTATCACTCTATATACAGAAGTATCTCATCATCATGTTTGTCAGTCTATATACAGTGATATCTCATCATCGTGTTTGTCAGTCTACATAGAGCAGTGTCTCATCATCACATCTGTCAGTCTATATACAGCAGCATCTCATCATCATGTCAGTCTATATATAGCAGCATCTCATCATCATGTCTGTCAGTCTATATACAGCAGTATCTCATCATCATGTCTGTCAGTTTATATACAGCAGCATCTCATCATCATGTCAGTCTATATATAGCAGCATCTAACCATCATGTCTGTCAGTCTATATACAGCAGCATCTCATCATCATGTCTGTCAGTCTATATAAGCAGTCAACCTTTCTATCACATCATGTCTGTCAGTTATATATACGCAGCATCTCATCATCAGGTCAGTCTATATAACAGCATCTCAACATCATGTCTGTCAGTCTATATACAGCAGCATCTCATCATCATGTCTGTCAGTCTATATACAGCAGCATCTCATCATCATGTCTGTCAGTCTATATACAGCAGCATCTCATCATCATGTCTGTCAGTCTATATACAGCAGCATCTCATCATCATGTCTGTCAGTCTATATACAGCAGCATCTCATCATCATGTCTGTCAGTCCACATACAGCAGTGTCTCATCATCATGTCAGTCTACATACAGCAGCATCTCCTCATCATCATGTCAGTATATATACAGCAGCATCTCCTCATCATCATGTCTGTCAGTCTATACACAGTATCTCATCAACATGTCTGTTTGTCTATATACAGCAGCATCTCATCATGTATGTCAGTCTATAGACAGCAACATCTCATCATCATGTCTGTCAGTCTATATACAGTCCCATCTCCTCATCATGTCTGTCAGTCTACATACAGCAGCATCTCATTATCACGTCTATCAGTCTATATACAGCAGTATCTCATCATCATGTCTGTCAGTCTATATACAGCAGCATCTCAACATCATCCCTGTCAGTCTATATACAGCAGCATCTCATCATCATGTCTGTCAGTCTATATACAGCAGCATCTCATCATCATGTCTGTAAGTCTATTTACAGCAGCATCTTATGATCATATCAGCAACATCTCACTTGTAGAATACAAATAACATGTCAATTACACTGTTCAGTGTAAATTCCAATAAAAACTCAATCCAAGTAACAAAGGCACAATTTAATTTTTTTCCTGTTCACCTCACAAAGAATGTTTTTTTTTCTTTTTTGGAGTGGGAAGGAGGACTAAAGGGATAAGATGCTTTGGCTGTTTTTCATTTTTACCGCCACCAGGAACCATTTTTTTTAAAATAAAAATAATATTCTGCAGCATACTACAATGCAGATATCTGCAGGTCAAGTAGGAAATCTGTTGTTGAAAAGTAATGGTCTACAGACAATGTCTGGGGCAAGGTGGGCCCAAGCTGAAGTTTTGCACCTTGGCCCATGAGTCTTCAGCTCCTCCCCTCCCTCCTCGCTCACTTCCCTGCTGGATCTATAGTGCCTCAAGCCCTAGTGAAAGCGGACCAGAGTGCGTTCCTGTCTTGCCATGTTTCTGACCCATTGCTACGTTTCCAGACTACGAACCTTTGCCGCCTGCCCTGACCGGCCTGCCTGTCCCAGACTACACGTTTGTGTCATGATTCGGTACCTCGCCGCGACTCGGCTGCCATCGCAAGCAAGTCACGTGAGAGGTAGCGACCTGGTAGGACTCCCGACGCATCAAGCCTATCCTGCCTTGCGGCGGGCCCTGGTGAATACCGGGACCTACATAGACTCCGCTCCCTGGCGTGGCTTGCGGTGGTCCAGTGGATCCACTACTCCCACCGTTAGAATTAGATCCAGCCATGGATCCTGCCAAGGTGCCTCTGTGTTGCAGATCTCATGATCATAGTTGCCCAGCAGTCCCAGCAAATTGCGCAACAGGCGCAACAATTAAACCAGCTGTCCACCACGTTGAGGGCAGCTCCTTGCTGCCCAGTAGTAGACGCAGCCTCCTCCTGTGGTCTATTCTACGCCTGCTGTCCCATTGGCGCGTGTTGGCCCCAGGCTCTGGTTGTTGTTACCATCAAAGTTTAACGGGGACCCGACTTCTGCAGGGGCTTCATTACTCGGTGTTCCATGCATGTGGAACTGATGGCCAACCAGTTCCCGACTGAATGGTTTAAGATGCCATTCGTGGCCAGCCTTCCTTCTGGGAAGGCCCTGGCTTGGGCCACCTCTCTCTGGGACAGAAGCGACCCAGTGACGGCTAACCTACAGGCTTTCCTAATGGAATTCTGCAGCATCTTTGAGGAACATACACATGCGTCATCTGCCTAAACAGCACTTCTGAACCTTCGCCAAGGGGACGCCTCTGTTGGAGACTAGTCCAGTTTCGTACCCTGGCCTCGGACTTCTCCTGGAATGATGCTGCCCTATGCACCACATTCAAGAAGGGCCTTTCCAGTGGAGTAAAAAATGTGCTGGCTGCAAGAGACCTTCCGTCTTCCTTGACTGAGCTTATTCACTTCGCCACCCACATCGATGTGCACTTCACCGAGAGACAGAAAGAACTCCATAAAGAATGTGACTCAGTACAGCCATGTCGTCTACAACATCTTGCTCCAGTTTTTCAGCAGCCTCCTCTGCCACTTCCACAGCCTTCTAGGAAGGAACCCATGCAGGTGGATAGAGCCCACCTGACTGAGCCGAATGATCCTGAAGTCAAGTGGAGAATCTGTGCCTCTACTGTGCCAGTTTGGAGCATTACTAAAGAGACTGTCTGCAACGTCGCCAACATCTGGGAAACGAACGCACCTAGGTTACGTGGGAGAGGCATCCCTAGGTGCGAATCATTCCTCTCCATGATTAACGATGCCGGTACGTGTCTTGACCGATTCAGGACTCTTTTAAGGCTTCTGCTTTTCTGGACTCAGGATCAGCCGGGAACTTCATCAACTCTTCCCTGATGGCCAAGTATCACCTCCAATTGGTCTGTCTGGGTAAGCTTCTGGTAATCTCCTCTGTCAGTGGTGAATTACTGAGTGATCCCAGTCAGTTTTGTACAGAGCAGGTATCCCTCCACATTGGGGCTTTACACAAGGAGAAGATTGCATTCTTTGTCCTGCCCTGCTCTTCCTCGGCAATTCTCCTGGAACTCATGTGGCTGCAGTGTCATGCTCCTACACTAAATTGGAAGACAGGCGAAGTCACTCGTTGAGGTCAAGATTTTCGTTGTAAAAAAGGACGGTTCACTACGTCTGTGTATAGACTATAGCAGCCTCAACAAGATTACCGTGAAGTACCGTTATCCTTTACCGTTAATCTTGGAGCTCTTTGACCGGCTCCGAGGAGCCAAGACTTTTGCTAAACTGGACTTGCGGGGGGCCTATAACCTCATCAGGATTCACAATGGTGATGAATGGAAGACGGCCTTCAATACTCAAGACTAGTGATGAGCGATTACGTTGACTATCGTCATGGGGTCGATAGTCGATATCGGCAATTATCAATAAGATATCCGATAGTCGATAATAGATTATCGCCGATGACCATTAAAGTCTATGGGAGAGGAACAACATCTTCATTCTTACACCCAAAGATGGATGGAGAAGCTGGAATTAACATCCACAACAGTCAAATGGATACGTGCTACATCTTAGGCAACACACTTAGGTTATAAAAGCCACAAAAAAAAAACTCACAGATCAGTCACTATCCCTGTCTTGTACCACAGCATGACCCTTAAACCTGCATGACCCACAAATTAAAGAGTGCCAGAAGGCAGTATGATTTAAAACCATCATTTTACTTGAACTGGAAATTAAATTTATCCTGTCTGGAACGCAGCATGAGCCCCAAACCTGCATGACCTCAGATTAAAAGTCCCGGGAAAAAAGGAGTCTTTCAACCACCATTTTAGTTGAACTGGGCATTTAACTATATCTTCTTGTACCGCAGTATGACCATTAAACCTGTCTGACCACAGATTAAAAAGTGCTGGAAAGAGAGTCTTTCAACCACCATTTTTAGTTGAACTGGACATTGACTATACCTGCTCTGTACCAAAAGTATGCCCTTTAAAACCTGTCGGGACCCACAGATTAAAAAGTGCGGGGGAAAAGGAGTCTTTCAACCACCATTTTAGTTGAACTGGACATTAAACTATCCCTGTACCGCAGTATGACCATTAAACCTGTCTGACCCCCAAATTAAAAAGTGCCGGGAAAAGGAGTCTTTGAACCACCATTTTAGTTAAACTGGACATTAACTATATCTGTCCTGTACCGCAGTATGACCATTAAACCTGTCTGACCCACAGATTAAAAAAAAGTGCTGGGAAAAGGAGTCTTTGAACCAACCATTTTAGTTGAATGGACATTGACTATACCGGGTCCTGGACCGCAGTATGACATTAAAACTGTCTGACCCCCAAAAATTAAAAAGTGCCGGGAAAAGGAGTCTTTGAACCACCATCTTAGTTGAACTGGACATTAACTATATCTGTCCTGTACCGCAGTATGACCATTAAACCTGTCTGTCCCACAGATTAAAAAGTGCTGGGAAATGGAGTCTTTAAACCCACCATGTTAGTTGTTCTGGTCATTGACTATCCCTGTTCTGTACCACAGTATGACATTAACCTGTCTGACCCACAGATTAAAAGTCCCGGAAAAAAGGGAGTCTTTGAACCACCATTTTAGTTGAACTGGACATTGACTATACCTGTCCTGGGTCGCAGCATGAGCCCCAAACCAGCATGAGCCCCAGATTTAAAAAGTGCTGCAAAAAGGAGTCTTTGAGCCACCATTTTAGTTTCATTGGACGTAGACTATCCCTGTCCTGGGCCAAAGAATGAGCCCCAAACCTGCATGACCCCCAGATTAAAAAGTGCCGGAAAAAGGAGTCTTTCAACCACCATTTTAGTTTCACTGGACAGTTAGAATAACTGTCCAGGGCCACAGAAATGGCCCAAACCCTGCATGACCCAGATTAAAAAGTGGAGGAAAAGAAGTCTTTCAACCACCATTTTAGTTGAACTTGACTTTGACTAAAACCTGCCCTGTACCACAGCATGACCCCTAAACCCGTTTGACCTACGGGATCACAAAGTGGCACTATGCTATTTTGTACAGTGACTGTCTTTTAGTATTTTTTTTGTTAACTTACATTTTTTTACATTATTTTTTTAGGGAAGTTTTATTTTTAGTTTTACATTATTATAATTTTGCTTTTTTTCAAGTGTGATAACATACACAACTCTCTGCAGTTTTTAAAGGTATTTTTTACATGTGTAGATGTTTTAAAATTTGTCCGCACACCCCAAAAAGTAATAAAAATGTCCAAATTTCATCCCCAAACACTTCTTAGTTGAGAAGCATTTGCCTCCTGGCTTCTGAGAGTGATTTCAGCCAATCAATTCAATGGTTTCATTTCTCCCCCAAAATCCTTCTTCAGTGATTAGGGACAGACTCCCCTGGAGATCAAATGATGCGAACCCCATAGTGCCCTCCAGCCCCACAAAATTTTAAGCCTCAAATTGTACAATTTGGTCCAGCCTGGGGCCCTTTTTGACACTATTTAACCTCACAGAAATCACATTTTCAAAATCTGATTTTTAGAAAATTTGAAGCTTCCTGATTGCCCCTAACGGTGAGGCCAGTGCTGCCGTCAGCCATCTTTTTAAAACGGAGGTCCAGCTGCCAGAGCCAGACTTACAGTGGGTGCGGTGAGAGCCCAGGCTAGCGTCTGTCATCTATTAACACGCAGGTTCCGCAGCCCGGGCCGGAGTTACAGTGGGTGCGGTGAGAGTCCAGGCTGGCGTCCCAGATCTATTAACACGGTAAAAATGCCCTTATGAAGCAGCAACGAAAACAGTCGTGCTGAAGCAGAATGTGGAAGCGGAAGTGTGAGTTAAGACTCCAGCCTTTCTCAGTACACAGTCAAGACCTGGGAGCGCTTGCCCCTCCGTTGAGTGCGGACCAATTGAGCTTCACTTGGAAATACGGTGGTTAACGCTCCTGTTCGACCCCGGTGCCCTTTTTCTTGGCATTATTTTTTTATTTTACTCAAGTGCTGGAGGAAATTGTCTCTGTTCTTTGTTCTCTGTCCGGCTCCATACTCCATGTCCTCTGAATAAACCTACATCTGGTCAAGTCTTCCTGTACCTCCCTTGTACAATTCAGAGGAATTTTTTTACCAGCTATTTTGTACATGCGAATTTTTTGTAGTTTAATTCTAGAAAAACACATTTTTAAAAAAGGATGGAATCCCACCATATCTTTTTTTCTCTTTTTTTTAAATTTTATTAAATGGGTTGTTCCCAAAACGGGATTGCTAGCTATGTTAAAGATCTTGCATTAACAGTGTCCTACCTATTCTTGTTTCTGACAGCACCATCACCCTTGAGCCACTCTTGACAATTGTGAAGAACAAATGTCTGTTAGAAACACACATTTTTTTTATAATAGGACCTGTAGTATAGCTGCATGTCACAGCAAAATGCCCCCAAAAATTCAAAAACATGACCCCTTGAGCCACTTTTGACAATTGTGAAGAACAAATGTCTGTTAGAAACAAAAAATTTTTTTATATAGGGCCTGTAGTATTGCTGCTTTCAAAGCACATGGGCCCAAAAAATTATAAAAAATGACTTCTCAGCCACTGTTAAAAATTGTGAGGGGAGAAAATTGCCACTTAAAAGCCACATTTTTGTTCCAAAGGACCATGATTTTAAAACTGTAAAACTTTTTACAACATGACTCCAAAAAATTATAAAAAATGACTTCTCAGCCACTATTAAAAATTGTGATGGAGAAATGCCACTTAGAAGCCACATTTCTGTTCCAAAAAGGACCATAATTATAGCTGTATCTCACAGCAAAATGACCTCAAAACCATTGACAATGCGAAAAATTCTAAAGATAAAGTGAATAATTGGAATACGATGTTGTCACGAAACCTTGCTGTCTTTTTCAGTCTCCTACAGCAAAACCAGCAAAATGAACTTTTGGGAACTGAGAATAAAAATTGCAGTAAGAAATGATCATTTTAAAAAAAAGTTTTTAAGAGGACCATTTGGGTTTGAAGAGGAATGTGAAGTAGACCGGAAACTATCGGTGACCTCGGCAATTGGGGCACAACAACATCAGAGTCCATGCCTGATTCATCTTGATGAAAGTCAAAACGATCCACATTTTCCTGTGGAAAGCCGGATGCTTTTTTCTGTAATGACTTTCATCCAGCTGTGCTGAAGGTCCGCTCAGATATGACGCTGGCTGCTGGGCAGGACAACACCTCTATGGCGTGGCGAGCGAGCCATTCGTCCATTTTAAATACCCAGAAGTCTATTGGGTCCGGAACACATACAAAAACTCGGTGTTGAGGGCGCAGATAGTCGTGCACCATGATCTTAAGCTGGTCTCTGTGTGTTGGATGTGTGCCCTGCATTGCATGCGTTGGTGAGGTGGTAAATAAAGATTGCCGAGGTCACCCCTTAGGCTTCTCCCACCTTGCCTGCTGCTGCTGCGCTACAGCTACTTGGCACTCTACTGCTGTCACGTCGCTGATGTTGCTCCACCGTGAAAATTTGAGGAACGTGAAGCAGACACAACAGATGTCTCCAGTTGATAATCAGCAAGGTCTCCATTTCCTGCATTTTGCTCTCTATTTGGGTGGGTGGAAGGAAAGTGCTGAGTTTTGTTTTGTACCGGGGGTCCAGGAGGGGGGCCACCCAGTAACTGTTGTTCATTTTGATGGCCTTAATGCGAGGATCATGTTGGAGGAAATGGAGCATCCAAACAAATCATGTGAGAGATGGAGCCTTGATTTCCCAAGCCTCTGGGTCGAGGGGCACTAGCAAACTTATCTTTTCCCCATCTTCCTCCTCCGCTCAAAAAATTTGCACCCCCTCTTTCCAAGGCAGGGATGTCGGGAACGTCGGTGTCTAGGAATACCTCCTCCTCCCCCTCCGCTTCCTCCGCACAGCTTCAACAAAAGCCCTGACTTGCCTGAGATGATGCACCCTGAGAGCTGATGCCCCCCTTGCATAGCCTGGACCCGAACCACTGCCCAATGAAGACCGATGAAATTGTGAAACTGTCGGGCCTTTTGGATTCGACGTAGAGAAAGGCTCCGTGTCCGCATCTGTGTCCGTCTCCTCCTCCGTCGCTGGCGGGGGGTGTCAACGGGCCCCCTTCCAGAACTAAAAATCACCACAAAGCTCATGCGACAAGGGCATTGTCCGCACTGACCATTTTGGTGCCCTTTTTCAAAACTGGCAAGGATGGTGCAGAGTCTTTCACCTGCCTCCACCCCTCGGTGGTCAACCCCCCCGAGGTCCACACCGCTGCTTGTCAGGCCATGTGTCATTCGTACTGCGGAATGGCATTGGGGCTGTGCCACAATCGCTGGAGCATGTGGAGGGTGGAATTTTAGTGTGTTGCCACGTCAACAATGAGACGGTTGATGGGGGGGCCGAGCTGGGCACTGCAAAAGCAGCCAGGCGGGACGAAGAAGGGTGCGAACGGCGGAAGTGCGAACTCGACCTCGAGCCTTCCTCAGCAGGCAGTCAGACCCGGGTAGCTCGTTAGAAATTTCTGGACGACAAGGTTCATGACATGGGCCAGGCAAGGGATGTGCTCCAGCCTACCGATCTTAAGGGCGGCCAGCAGATTTCGCCCGTTATCGCACACCAACTTGCCTGGCACAAGGTTCTTTTCAACCAGCCAGCGCTCGGACTCGTTGCGGAGAGCCGTCCACACCTCCTGACCTGTGTGTGTACGGTCTCCAAGACACATAAATTTCAACACGGCCGGGGTTTCTCTGGGCACGTGATGCCACCAGAGGACCTTGGGGGAAAGAGCCCTGCACCATCCCTGCGGTTTTGAAGAGCATGTGCCGAGTCTGAGAGCCACCGTCACCCCCAGAGACATCCACCCAGCTCACCCAGTGAGCTGTCACAGAGATATAGCGGCCTTGGCCGTGCTTACTAGTCCATGTGTCGGTGGTCAGATGGACTTTTCCGGACACAGATGCAGACAATGCGCTTGAAATTTTAGATGACATGTGGCTGGCCAGGGCAGGGACGGCTTTTCTGGCAAAGAAATGCCTGCTCGGCATCTGGTATTGGGGGCAGGCAAGGGCCATGACGTGGCGGAACCCATCTGTGTCCACCAGACGGAAAGGCAACATTTCCAAGGCCAAAAGCCTGGCAATGCCGACATTCAGGCTTTTGGCTTTGGGATGGTTTGGGTTAAAGTGTTTCTTCTGCTCCCAAACCTGGAAGACAGAAGGCTGGCTGCTAGACTGGCCGCTGTACGGCGTGCAGGTCATCAAAATGGCGGGAGGAGAAGGGGTAGGATGGGTCTCTGGTGGTGCTGGTGGTACTCGGGTGACAATGAAGGCTGACGTGGAGGCTGATCCCTGATCATGACTCTGAGAGACATGGGCAGCTGAGGAACGCTTGGTGGTGGCGGAGGAGGCGGAGACAGAGGGTGTGACAGTGGTTGGAGGCCCGGCATCGGTCTTGCATTTTTTGGCCAAGTGTTCCTCCATTTCAACTCATGCATTCACTGCATGTGACTAGACATGTTGGTGGTGGTTAAACACCTAAGGTTCTTGCCTCTACTTATGCGTTTACGGCAAAGGCGGCATATGACATCGCTGGGTGAATCAGAGGCTTGCTCAAAGAAGGCCCAGGCTTGAGAGGTCCTGGACCTTTTTGACGGCAATAAGCGAGGAGCGGGGTTTCCGCTGACCGTGGCTGGCGGAATCATATCAGCGGACTTCTGCGACCGCCCTCTCCCTTTTTGAGGTGGGACCCGTACTGACACTACCCCATCATCTTCCTCCTCGTCCAGTGATGAAGCGCTCGCAAGCAAATTCTGCTGAAAAGACCACGTTGGATCTGCAATGTCGTCATCATCATCATCAACACAGGTGACTTCCTCGTCCTGACATTCTGCATCCAGGAGCTGCGGGCTACAAGCAAGAGGGACTGCAAGGCATTGCCGACCGCCCGGGATTTTTGCCGATTGACCGGCTTCCTTCTCCTCCTCTGATGGCATCAGTAACTGGGCGTCAGAGCAGACAAAATCATCCTCTTTGGCCTCTTGATCTTTTAACATGCCTTCTGACCCCAACCGCATTTTGTCATCAAAGAGGTCTTCAGAAATTGGATTATCCACAGTGGTGGGTACACGAGTTGACATTTGGGCTGCCTTCACTTCATGTTGGATGGATGCTGATGATGCTGATGACGACATTTGTGGCCGTGACTGGGAGGACGAGGAGGTAAGACTGCTGGATGCAGGTTGCATTAACCACTGAAGAACAGATTGGCGACGCTGTTCGTTACTGAGATTCACAGGGCCCTGACCCAGCGATGACAGGCCTGACGGTCCTGCAACCGACAATCCGCTGGCTTGCGTGTTGTCGCCAGCACTGGAAGGAGCACCTTCTCTCGTACCTCTACCTCCATGTCCTACCCCCCTCTTTGCTCGCTTACCACCTGCATTTCACTCCATGTTCAGAAAGATAAAATTTGAGAGGGTATGGAAGAGTTTTGGAACGTCTCTTATTAAAAGACGGCAAATCACAGCTATTCTCAAATCCCTCAAATCAAAACAAAATTGCTGGATTCAAATTTAACTGCAAGGTGGCTCTATCAACAAATCTGGACTGGGCAAAAGTGCAAAAAACACGTATCTGAAATGTATACAGATAATAAAAGGTATTTTTGGCACCTATCAATTCACCTGTGGTGACTACACAATTGCTGGATTCAAATTTAACTGCAAGGTACCTCTATCAACAAATCTGGACTGGGCAAAAGTGCAAAAAACACGTATCTGAAATGTATACGGATACACGTGACTTTACAGCGGTAGATGCTCCTTTAAAATTCTCTGCCTAACTACCTAAAATCTGTAAATCTCTGATCTAACTGAGTTCTAAGGATCACAGCTAAAAGTAGAGCTGTCTCTGTGAACAAATAGAATAATTTCGCTGAGCTGTTTGCACAGAGGCAGAGCGCACGTCCTACTGCTTTGAGATACTGACACACACTGATCATGAAAAGGAAGGGCTGTTCTATGTAAAACGAGGTCATGTGATTTTTCCAGCCAATCGCAACCATACACATCCCAGTCATGACGTCGCACACACATCTCACCCTGCTCTATTCTGTAAGCTGATTTTCTGGCCGCCAAAATGACAGGAAGCGCAGAAAATGGCGCGATTTTAATAGATTATGCACAGATTTTAACCTAAATTATCGCGTGATCTAAAAAATCCGATCAACGTAAATTCCGTGCCGATTTCAACTTTGTCGATAATAATCGCTCAACACTACTCAAGACGGGCACTTTAATCCTGGTGACTCTTCAGCAGTGTAACGTCCAGAAATCTTCCAGGAATTCTAAATGAATGTGTTATCGTTTACCTGGTGCATCCTGAATTCCCACCTGACCCACAATCCTTTGGGATCCAAAGTCCAGGTCCTAGACGTCTTTGAGAAATCACTTGAAACCCAACTTGAAAAATCCCTTTTTTTCCCACCAAACCCAGTCTGCCATTTCTCGGGTACATCGTCACTGACAAAGGTCTGCAGATGGATCCCACAAAGTTTTCTGACGTTTGCAGTGGCCAAGGCCAGTCGGCTTACGGGCCATACAGTTTTTTCTGGTATTCGCTAATTATTATCGGCAGTTCATACCCCATTTTACTACAGTAGTGGCACCAATTGCGGCGCTCACTAAGAAGACTGCCAACCCGAGATTATGGCCTCTGGTGGGGAAAGAGATTTTCTGATTAAAGTCACTCCTCCCCTTCCTGCCCACCCAGACTCCGAGAAGCCTTTCTCTTCAGAGGTAGATGCCTCTTCTGTGGGGGCCGGGGTGGTCCTTACACAAAAAGGTCCCAAGGGCAAAACCAGCACGTGTGGGTTTTTCTCGCCATGGAAAACACTTATGCCATCGGGGATCCGGAATAGCTAGCCATCAAGTTGGCCTTGGAAGACTGGCGCCATCGCCTGGGGGGATTCGTCATTTTTTTGTGTTTTTAAAAAGACCCCCAAAAATTTGGAAAAACTAAAGGGAAAAAACCCCTTTCCCGTGCTTTGGATGTGATTGGAGAGGAAGTTGTCCCTCATCAAATCGTATCCCCAGAACGTTTGGTTCACGCAGCCTCTGTTGACCTCCAACATTTTCCCCCCCGGGGAAACAATTGGCCCAGCTCTCCAGAGGAGAATTCTGAATGGGGACTTGCTTTTATTTTCTTCACCCAGGAGTAAAGAAAAACCTGTTTCACTCATCTCTCAGATACGGGGCCTAAAACCCTTTATCGGGACATCAAGAATTTTGTTCTTTCCTGTACCACGTGTGGCCATGAGAATACTCCATGCCTCAAACCTCGGCCTCGCAAACCTTTGCCGTTTTAGAGAGTCCCGGGGGGACACACATACCCTGGATTTTATCACAACCTTCCCCTTCTTCCTCGGCTTAAACCAAAACCAACAGGCAAGTGAAAGGGTAAACCAAAATTTTGGGAGAAAAATCTGCCCATTTTTTTTTTGTACAAACGGACAACTGGGGCCAACTTGTTTTACCCTGGGGGGAAATTTTTTTAAAACCGTGGGCTCTGATACAGCGGAGCCTTCCCCCCTTCTTTTTTTTGGCTGCCACCTCACCCCCCCCCCCTCTGCCCGTTTTTTTTCTGAAGTCCCTGCAGGTGATGACCAAGTATGGGATATCACGGCCATCTGGCAAGAGACTTATTGCAGGCTTCTTCAAGGGCCAGGGCGATGGTAATTGGCTAATTGCCAGGCACCGACCCTATAATTCGAACCCCCCTCCCCTTACTTCCCCAATCATTTTGCCTCAAAACCTTATAAAAAAGGGGGTCCAGTGCATTACTGCTTGCTGTGTTTTCCCTTCCCTCATTTCAGGACTAAAAACCTTTGCCCCCTCCCCTGACCCCGTCTCCTTTTCCCCGAGTTTGTGTCTGATTCGTTACCTCGCTGCACCTTGGGTGCCATCGCAACAAGTTGCGTGGGGGTACGCCTGGGTTTAGGACTCCCACTGCAGAACCCCACCCCCGGGCGGGCCCTTGAAAACGGGAAAAACCCTTCCCCGGCCCCCAACCACCAGTTGGCCAACCACAAAACCCCGGCCAGAAGAAGGGAGGGTTTTTTTTAAACTCCAACCCTCCAAAAGTACAGAAGACGGGAAAATGGGAAACCGGGCCCAAAAGATAATAGGCAAATCAGCGGTAAAAAAAAGGAACAGAAAAAAAAAAATTAAAGAAACAAACACAGCAAAAAAAATAACACGAGATAAAGTGAGGAAACATTCAGGGTATAGAAAAATTTCAAATTATCTATGGCCAAAAAAGTTAATATTTTATATATTGGCAACCCACAGCTTGCCCACAAACCCTTTTTTCTTCAGTTTCTGAAGGGAAATTTTTTAAAATTACAGTATTCCACAAAAGTGAGTATTGTATAAAAATTTTTCATGGGACAACAATGAAGATATGACACTTTGACACAATGTAAAAGGGCAATGTAAGCTTTTCTAACATGTAAATATGTGAAAACCCTCAAAAAAAACCAAACACAGGCACCAATGTCTAAAACCTGGCAAAAAAGTGGGTTTCCCCCATAATAAAATGAACAAATTTTTGTCCAAATTGTCAATTTTTTTGTGTCCACTATTATTATTCACACTACCTACCTCTTGGCATTGGGGTCACTGGGGCGCATTGGTTGCCACTGGATTCCTCTTCTACTACTCTGTGGCAATATCACCTTGCTGTCAGATGTTAGAGACCTTTTGGGTCCCCCACCTTCCATTTGGGATGTCCCCCCGAATTTTCCCCTAGGGCTGGAAAACATGGTTGCCATCCAGCACCTTTTATCCTCATTTTTTTTGGCAAAGCATGGCTGTGTGGCTCCCCTGGGTCCCCTTTCCCAAAAGGGGGGTATCACGCTCCTTCATAGGGAAGACATGTTGACATTCAGGGTTCCCTTCAAGCTGTGCTGCCCACAGCTGGCATCACCCTGCTTGACTGTAGGCAAGAAAAAGTTGTCCTTGTACTCCTCATCTGGTTGCCGCCACACACGCTTGACCCATCTGAAACATATAAGTTTATCTTGGTCCATCAACCACAGGACAGACCCCGAATCTATTCCTCATTTTTGCTTGTTTTCAGAAAATGTTTCTTGTGCATCTCTTTAGAGAGGCTTTTTTCTGGGCAACAACCATAGAGCCCAATTTGATCAGTGTCGCAATAGTTGAGCACTGACCCCCCGGACCCCCCACCTCTGCAGTGCTGGCAGCACTCATATGTCTATTTTAAAAAGATAATTTCTGGATATAATGCTAAACACTTGCACTCAACTTGCAGACCGTTACCAAATCTCCCATAGAAAGATATCTTTTTCAAATAGTATTTGGTTGCTGAAAATTATTTTGATTGAAGAAAAGTTAACTTTTTCAGTTTTGGGGTTGAGTTATTGCATAATAGACGGTTACCAAAATTCCCATAGAAAGAAATCTATTTCAATTAGTTTTCTTCTAAAAATTTTTCTGATTTAGAAAGTTCCCCTTTTTTAGTTTTGGGGGATTATTGCATAATGACCCTTCAAAATTCCCATAAAAAAATCTATTTTAAATGTGTTTGCTTGCTGCAAATTATTCTGATTAAGAAAAAGTCTTTTTTTCCCGTTTTTTGGGGGGCAGTTTTTCATAAACACCCTTGCCCAAAAAATAAGCTTTTTTTTACTTAGCTATTTAACATGGAGAAACTAGAGGTGGTAAGGAGCAAAGGGGGGGCATGGATGTGAGCAGGGATGAGACAAGGCACTCCCTTCAATGCTCCGGACAACACACAAGCGAGCACATCATCAATCTCAGAACTGTCAGGCCTGTCACAACCCAATATACAGACCACTCCAGATAATCCATATTCTGAAGAGCTCTTTGATGACACAATGCAGTTGGGGTCAGAAGGCATTTCAAACGATCAAGTGGCCAAGGAGGATGATTTTGTTTGCTCTGACGCCCAATCGCTGATGCCCTCAGAGGAGGAGAAAGAAGCTGGTCTGTCGGCAGAAATACCGAATGGTCAGTAATGCCTCGCAGTGCCTGTGGCTTCTAGCCCGCTACTGCGGCACCCCCTATAACTATGCCCCTGCCAGCTGAACCTCCATGTTCCCCGTTTGAATGTTCTTGCTGCCACCACATATATCACATGTACAAAGCTTGCATGCAGAGATGTAACTTGAAGTTCTTGGGCCCTGGTGAAAAAAATGAAATGGGGCTCGTGCCAGTTAAAATGTGCCATTTCCAATACCGGTGTTTTTTTATGTGCCAAAGGGGCTTTTCGGCCCCCTCAGGTTGCAGGGCCCCATAGCAGCTGAAATATTTTAGCCTCTAAATTTTTTTCTGTCACTCTTAGTGCCAAATTTTCTTCAATAAGTTGTTGCACGTATCCAGTTTACCTTTATGGATGGTAATTCCAGTTTCTCTTCACCTGCATAGGTATAAAGATAAACCTGAGCCCACTGACTTTAATTGGATTCAAAGTCGAGTTCGACTCGAACTTCGACTCAAGCTTGAACTTTTTAGGTTTCGCTCATCACTAGTGATAACACCAAATTTAACACACCAGCTTCCCAGTCACACCTTAGACTTTGTGACATTATAGAATCACATGATACCGTTGAGGAAAAATGGCAGATTGGGCACAATGTATCCATTTTCACTTAAGGTGTACTTACTTTTGTTGCCAGTAGTTTAGACAATGATGGCTATGTGTTGATTTATTGACAGTTTATATAAAAACCTCCCTGATAAGAATTTTATCTGATCCCAAAATGAGCATCATTGTGTAAGTTAAAACTAAAAGATAATAAATAAAAAATAAATAAATAAATAAAATTACCCTGAATTTTTATAGCTTTAAAAAAGGGGAAATTTTAAAAATTAGGTCAAAAGGGTTTTTTTTTAAACATACCCCTACAAAATAAACCCAGGGGCCAAGTGATGATTCCCGTATAGTTTAAAAAATGGGAATGCCTTCTGTTGGACCTTTGGGAGTCCTTTTAAAGGGGTTTAAGGGCAAATTTATTTTATTAATATTGTAAAAATGAACCGGGGAAAAAGAAAATTTTCAAAAAAATGGAAAATTAATGCAAGTGAAATGAACTTTATGACTGGTCTCTGTTACTTATACATGTCCACTATAAGCACATCACATGGTAACAATTCTATGCTGATTACATTGATTTTTTTTAATTTTTTTAGTAGCTAAGAAGGGTGAATCGTTTCTAACGAAGGGGAAAATTCTTTTTGAATTTAAAAAAAACCTTCGGTTTTTAAGGGAAATCGAATTTTTGGGGTGATTCGGGAACAAAGGGTTGTGCTTTTCATTGATAAAATGGCGGGCGAGCAAAGGGGTTTACGGGGGGGCAAACCCAACTCGGGGAGGAAAAGGGCAAAGCCTGCTTTGACATGTTCAGAGATGAACCCCAATAAGGGGCCCGGGGGATTCGTGACGTCCCCGGGAAATTATATAAGGGGCTGGCGCGCCGCTGGGAGCTCCACTCCCTCACTGAAACAGGGAAGGTGCTCGGGCGGGTGTTTGGTTTTCCCTTAAAGGGAAATGTTTTTTTTACCCCAAGCAAATTTTTTGGGGGGGGTCCCCATTTGGTCTCAGAGACTGTTCTCTAAAATGTTCTATTTTGTTTTTTTTGGAAGTTTTGGGAAATTGAAATCCAGGGGGTGCGTCCCTGCGCTGTTATACATTCAATATCCGTGGGATCAAAAAGCCGGTTCCCTTTTGATTATTTAAAAAAAACACTTTTTTTACAATACAAATAAAAACCCTTCTTTTTTGCGTTTCAATTCTTTTGCGAAATTTTACATCCGGGGGGTTTAATTAAGCGTTTTTTTTTGGGGTGTGCTGACAAAAAAAAACCGCTTTTTCAACCCCAAAAATATTTTTTTTTTTTTTTTTGGTACCAATTAAACAAAAAAGGTTACTTTAAAATTTTATCTCTTTTGTGGGGGCTTAAAAAATACGCCTTGAAAACCCCTTTCAAAAAGCTATAGTTTTTGGTGGCTCAATTCTATTGCGCAATTTACATCCAGGGGTTAATTAAGCTTGTTTTGCTGGTGTGCTGACAAAAAAAACCTCTTTTTAAAACGAAAAATTTAAAATTTTTTTTTTTTTTGGTAGCCTAATTCAAAAGAAAATTTTTTAATTAAAATTTTATCTTTTGTTGGGGGCGTAGAAAATACACCATTGAAACGTTTCCAAAAAGACTTAGTTTGTGGGGGGGCTCAATTCTTTTGCGAAATTTTACATCCGGGGGGTTAATTAAGCGTTTTTTTGCGGGGGGTGTTGACAAAAAAAAAACCGTTTTTTTTTTCAACGCCCAAAAAATATATTTTTTTTTTTTGGTACCCTTTAATTCAAAAGAAAAGGGTTTAATTAAAAATTTATCTCTTGTTGGGGGCGTAAAAAAATACGCCATTGTAACCTACAAAGCTACTATTTTTTGGGGGTAAATTTCTTTTCGCAATTTACACCCAAGGGGTTAATTAAGGTTGTTTTGTGGTTTTTGCTGACAAAAAAAAAAACCGTTTTTTTTTCAACCCCCAAATAAAATTTATTTTTTTTGGTAGCCTAATTCCCCAAAAAAGGGTTAAATTTTAAAATTTTTAAATTTCCCCTTGTTGTGTGGCGTAAAAAATACACCTTTGGGAACCGCTACAAAGCACTAGTTTGTGGTGGCTCAATTCTTTTGCGAAATTTTACACCCAAAGGGTTTTTTAATTAAGCGTTTTTTTTCTGGTGGGGCTGACAAAAAAAAAACCGTCTTTTTAAACCCCAAAATTATAAAAATTTTTTTTTTGGGTTTAGCCAAAATTCACAACAAAGGTTAATTACAATTTTATCTCTTTTGTGTGGGCTTTAAAAAAAAATACGCCATTGTAACACGTACAAAGCTACTATTTTGTGGGGGGCTAAAATTCCCTATTGCGCAATTTAAATCCGGGGGTTAAAAAAGCGTTGTTTTGTGGTTGCTGAAAAAAAAAACCGTTTTTTCAACCCAAATTATATATTTTTTTTGGTGCCTAATTCACAAGAAAAGGTTTAATTTAAAATTTTTTTCTCTTGTTGTGGGGCGTAAAAATTTCACCTTTTGTAAAAAGGCTAAAAAAGGGCAATAGTTTGGGGGCCCTCAATTCTATTGCGCAATTTAATCCAGGGTTTTTTAAAGCGTTGTTTTGCGGGTTTGTGCTAAAAAAAAATTTAAACCCGTCTTTTTCAACACCGAAAATATCTTTTTTCTTTGTAAGCAAAATTTCACAAGCAAAGGTTTTAATTTAAAAGCCTGTTTGTGTTTTATTTTTTGGGTAAAACCACAGTGCTTGTAAACGACACTTACAAGAAAATTTTTTCCTGGCCATTTGTGGAGCGCAATTTATATCCAAGGGTTACCCAACTTGTTACTTTGGATTCAAAAAAAAGGGTGTATTTTTATCAAAATACAGTTTTATCTTAAATAAAACGGGGTCTTACATTTTAGAAAAAAAAACAGTATGTCAGACAGAGAGGTTGGCCATTTCCCCTTGAAACCCTGCGAGGGGCAGGGACAAAACTTTTCCTGGAACGGCCCAGGTGGCAGCACCGAAAAGGGGAAACGCCCCGCGCAGGGGTCATTTCGGTGAGGCCAAAAACTGCCCTGTTATCTAGCGCCGTTTGTTTTTCGGGAAACCCCCAATTTTTTCTTGTTTTGGTTGACGGGGTCATCCTTTTTTCCTTTCCCAGGACTTTTGCCAACCCCACCCAAAGTCGGGGGGAACCTCAAACCC
This sequence comes from Phyllomedusa bahiana, assembly GCA_025379985.1. Lineage (NCBI taxonomy): Eukaryota > Metazoa > Chordata > Amphibia > Anura > Hylidae > Phyllomedusa > Phyllomedusa bahiana. Next base: position 37,289 of record JAODAL010016709.1, on the reverse strand, counting down.
CTTCCAAAAAACCATTAGTTGGATGGCCCGGGAGGGGTGGGGGCCCCTTTCCCCTTCCTCAGCCCCCTCTTTTCCCACCCGGTTCCCTCAGCCCGAGACCCTATATGTGGTCTGGTCTCAGCGCCACTATTTTGCGAGGATGAACAATTTGAGGAGGGCAGTCGCAGTATTGGAAACGAAGAAATGGGGCCCTTTTCGCCTGCTTTTTTCAGTAGGCGGCAAAGTATGATTGGGGGGAGTGGCATGGGAGGTCAAAGTTTGGGGAGGTCACCTCGGCATTTCCCAAGGGGCCGGGGGTGAGGACCAAACAATTTAAAGTGAAACCAAATAGAAGATGATTTTAGCCCCACCGCACTTTGGGGCCAGGGGGAGGGAAGGGCTTCATCATCGTCAGGAAGAGGGGGTCAGCTTGCCCTCAGGCAGCGCGCAGCCCGCAAGTGGGTCGTTTTTGCCCTTTAGTCAAACAGGATAGCCCAGTGGGGAGGTTTGGGAGCCAAGCGGCCACGGGGTAAAAAACCCCCTTCCAGGCCCAAGAAAGGGAGCGGCACAGGGGGTCCCCGCGGGGGGACCCGGTGGCCAGTTTGGGCATCGTGGGAGCGTTGGCGGTAAAAAACCGATTTCCGGGAAATGTGGGGATTTCTTTGCTAAGACACCGGGGGAGCCAAAAAAATGGGTAATGTAAATTTTGTGGGGGAGGGAAAATGAAGGTGGCCAGGGACTAACTTTGGGACCACGGGCCCCGCTTTAACACAAAGCAAACGTCACCATTTCCCTGGGCCCGGGAAAAAAACTTTGGGTCAGGTTTTTGGGGGTCCATCCTGGGGCCCCAGCAACAGGCGCCAGCGGGCCCCGTGGCACGCTTTCCCTTTTTCAGCCCGTCAAAGGGTCCACCACCTCGCGAAAAAAAACGTTTCTCTTTGGGCACATCTCACGGTCCAGATCCTTTCCCGTCCTCGGGTATCATGGCGCCAAAACAGTCCCTTTAGCGAGGCGATTGGGAAAGAGGAAAAAGTATGCGTCCAACCAAAATTTAAAGGGGTTTGCAGCTGACCCTGCTCCCGTCCAAGTTGTTGGGACTGTAGTCCCTCCCCATCCAAAAAGGTGGCTCTGCACCGTTCAGAAAAACTTTTGCTTGTGCCCCAGCCCAGATGGAGATTTCCAACCGTAATTTTTTTTCCAAAAAGGCATACAGCACTTCCTTTAAAAATGTAGAACAGAAATGGGCCCTTTCCCCCAGCTTATGGTTTTTTTCCAAGGGGCACTGGCAGCCGGGACGTCTGGAGCCCGTAACTACGTTAGGCCAGTACATGGTTTCCCTTTTCGGGCCCCCTGGGTGAATTTTGGGTTTCCCCCCAGGGAAACCCAAAAAACTTGGACGGAACGCCGCTTTCTCCTCCCCATTGTCAAACTGCTGCACCTGCCCAAGGGCCCCCCCTCCTCCTCCCCTTTCCCCACCACCAACCCCTCAAACCTCCACCCAAATACTGCCCATCATACCCCATGTGTAGGGCACAGCGGTGTCCGCAGTTTCTACACCCCGGCTTTTCCCCGGGGAACCCAAAATCACACAGGGGAGGAAAATGCTCCGCGTCATGCAGCAAGAAATCGATGTGTGGCTTTCTCCGCGCCCCAACCTTTCAAATCGGAACCCTGGTTTAGGGGCAAGGGAGGAACGGTGTCCCCCCTGCACCGAGGGGGATGGTTTCCCTGCGCCCTGCATGGCGCACGGTTTTAATTGGTTGTGAAAAGGTTTTCCCGAAGTCTTCCAGTTTTTCAAAATTCTGAAAATTTGGGGAGGAAACTTTTGCATGCACTTAAAACCATTTCTACCCAAAACCCGGGGGAAAACCCCCCTTTGAGTTGCAGCAACATAAAGGCCTCCCCAACACACTTCCCGATATGCGATGTTTTTCCCCCGCTGGAATTCAAACCTGCAAAATGTTGGGGCCGGGCTCTATGAAAAAGAAAGGCCATTTAAAAAGTTTTTTTTAAAGATCCAGGGGAGAAGAAGTACTTTCCCCCGTGTAACTTTGATGTCAGCCCTTTACACCGGCCCCTTTGTTGAGGCCATTCGAGGGGGCCCCGTTTTTTGTTGTCGCCGGACTACGGGGTGAATAACGCATTTCCACTGCTTTTTATTTCCTGGAAGATGCGAAAAATTTGTCTGGGCAAAGGGGGCTTTGGAAATTTTGGGGAATACATCTCGTGGCCACCCTTAGTCCCGGTTGGGGGCCCGAAATGGGGAGGGGAAAATTTAGCCCGAAGCATTGTTGGTGAAATGAGTGGGTTTTCAAACCCCGGTGAAAAAGAGGGAAGGGGCAGGGGGCAGCTGGAAAGGGGGTGTATGGAGAGAGGGAAAACGAGGCAGGGTGACCCCCCCCGGGACCGTGGGGAGTATGCAGTGGGGAAAAGGGGGCAGGGAGCCCCTCGGGGTCACTTGTGCAGATGGCCCGCCCGCATGCTTAAATTCCTGGCTAGTGACAGCCGAATAGCTTCATCCGGCAGAGGGGGGACTTTAGGGTCTCCACCCTAATTGGACCCCCCCTACCCCTCCAAAATGGGGGCCTTTTTCCCCGCTAATTTAGGGGGGAAGGGCAAACTTTAAAAACTAAAAGGGGAAAACCTCCCGGGAATCCCGTTGGCCGCTGTCTAGTGCGGCATCGGTTTTCCCCCCTCCCGGGCTGGGCTGACCAGGGGGTTCCCCAGCCTACGTAACTACTGCCCCCGGTGGGGGTGGAAAAGGGGTGGGGGGGAGGGTTTTAAACCCGGGGCCCCCAGTTGTAACCTAATCTGGAGTCATGATGAGGGAAACTTCCTTCCCCCCACCAAATTTAGGGGGGCAGGGCGCCAGCAGCAGCAGCAAAGGAAACCCGGGGGGAAACCCAAAAATTTTCCGAACCAAAAAGGTTTGAGGGGCCCACTTGGACCCGCACCTGCCACCTCATTAGAAGGGTCCGCGGACTACTGGGAGCCAAAATGGATGTGGGGGCCGGCTATTGCCGAGGGTTTTCAGTGGAGAAACTGTCCGCCCGGGGCCCTTTGTGGGGGAAACAGACGGGTTTTTTTCAGCGCGGGAAAGGGGGGGCCCTCGTTTCCCAAGGAGAACCCCTTTTTCCAAAGGGAAATGTGGGGAAAGACTGAACCCCTTTTTCCAGATGGGAAAAGGGTGGTCGAAAAGGGTTTCCACACACCAATGCCTTAAGGGGTCAGTCCCGGGGTTTAAAAAACCTGCCCCCACCACTATTTGATGCCCCCCACCCCCTTATGCCACACATCTGCTGCCCTTTTTTCCATTTCCTACCACCATCTTTACCAGGGACTGGTATTGGCCCCCCCACCTCAAAATCTGTTCTGTCCACTCTATGACCTCATGCTGCCCGCTGCTGTTTCTGTTGGCCCTAATCCCCACTGTGTCATTGTGCCACTGTCGCCTCAGGTGCTGCTGTGGCTGCTGCTATTGTCCTCCACACTGTGTCATTGTGCCACTGCCTGACCTCATGCTCCCTGCCGCCTTTGACCTCTGCTCTCAGTCTTGTGCCACTCTGTGGTTTTCCTCGTGTTTTGCCACCTCCAAATGTCATTGTCCCACTGCCTGACCTCATGCTGCTGTGGCTGCCGCCGTCAGTTCCACACTCTGTCACTAAATGTTGCCACCTGAGTTTCTCAGCTTGCTTTTTCCCGCTTTCGCTGGCATGACTTTATCAGGATACATTCCCGCTTCAGTTTTTTGGTCAGTTTAGCACTCTTAAGTGCCCAGGGAATTTTAGAGTAAAGCGATTCTAAAAGCGGCGGCAGTCATCTGCGTGTCATACTAAAACACACCATTGTATGAAGACCAAACCAAGCTCCCTCTGCATATTTAAGCATGGCACAACGTTCTACAGCACCCTGCAGGCTCTGTGCAGCCTGGAAATAGCTGCTTTTTAACGCGATTTGTGCCGAAGTAATTCGGAACGAAACGAATTTTGTCGGAAAATTTGTCGAAGTGACCGAATCGAATTTTTGAGAAATTCGCCCATCTCTAATAGTAGCACATTCTTTTTAGAATAAGACCATTTGATTGTTTACCGCCCACTTGTGCATAATGGTAGGTCATAAAAAACAACTCTTTCCTACACAATGATACTGTTTTTCTGAAAAGTCAGTATCTCCCAAAAGTGAGTTCACCACTCATATTTTTGTAAATATTGCATTATATATTTTCATGGTACAACACTGACGATATGACACTTTGATGTAAAGTAGTCAGTGTACAGCTTGTATTACAAAAAAAAGTGAGTACACCCCAAAGGGAATATGGACAAGTTGTGCCCAATTTGCTATTTTCCCTCCATGGTTTCATGTGACTTATCAGTGTTGCAAGGTCTTAGATGATAATGGGGATCAGGTGTATTAAATTTGGTGTTATCAATCTCACAATTTCTCATACTGGAAGTCCAACATGGCACCTCATGGCAAAGAACTGTCTGAGGATCTGAAAAAAAGAATTGTTGGATTAGGCTATAAGAAGATTGCCAACATCCTGAAACTGAGCTGCAGCATGCTGGTCAAGACCATGCAGTGGTTTAACAAGACTCAGAACAAGCCTTGCACAACATCAACTTGGTCTGCATGGCTGTCGTCCTAGAACGAAGCATCTTCAAATGATGATGCACAAGAAAGCCCACAAAGAGTTTAAAGACAAGTGGACTAAGGACATGGATTACTAGAACCATGTCCTGTGCTATGATTAAACCAAGATAAACTTATTTGGTTAAGATGGTATTTTAAGCGTGTGTCACAGCAGCCAGGTCAGGAGTACAAAGACATGTGTGTCTTGCCTACAGTCAAGCATGGTGGTGGAATTGTCATGATTTGAGGCTGCATAACTGCTGCCAGCTGTGGGGTCCTACAGTTCATTGGTGAAACCATGAATGCCAACATGTACTGTGACATACTGAAGCAGAGCATGATCCCTTCCCTTCAGAAAGTGAGCCGCAGAGCAGTATTCCAACACGATAACGACCCCAAACAAACCTCAATATGGTCGCTGCCTTGCTAAAGAAAATAAGGGTAAAGGTGCTGCACGGGCCAAGCATGCCTCCAGACCTAAAGCCTATAGAACATATTTGGGGAATCCTCAATCTGAATGTTGAGAAGCGCGAGGTTTCTAACATCCACCAGCTCTGTGATTTCGTCATCGTGAAGTGGAAGAGGATTCCAGAGGCAACCTGTGAAGCTCTAGTGAACCCCATGCCCAACAGAGTTAAAGGGGTTGTCTCACTACATTGATTCATCTTACCTCAGTCGTGTTTTCTTGGTTTCACTTTGAATTCAGAGGTGTGTTTACTGGCTTCCACTAGGCTGCAGTAGAAGCCAGGCCTGTAGCTATAGCAACCAGTGCTGACAGCCTATCAGAATAGATCAAATAGGTCTGTAGTTATAGCAACCTGGAGGAGCTGATGCAGCCCATACAAGAGTGGGTATCTTGGAAAAGGTAGGACACTGTTAATGGACGTATATTGCAAAGTGACTTGTTTATGCAAGATCTTTAACATAAAAAGCAATCCTTGTAGTGAGACAACATCTTTAAGGCAGTGCCGGAAAACAATGGCCACATAATATTTGCACTTTGGGCACAGTTTGTCTCACTTTGTCTCACAGTTTGTCACACTTAGTAGTGTACTCACTTTTGTTGCCAGCGGTTTAGACTTTGATGGCTTTGTGTTGAGTTATTTCGAGGGCACACCAAATTTACACTGTTATATAAGCTGTACACTGACTACTTTACATTGTATCAAAGTGTCCCATCTTCAGTGTTGTCCCAAGAAACATATAATGCAAAATTTACAAAAACATGAAGGGTATACTCACTTTTGTATGTGTATGTATGTATATATATATATATATATACACACAGACAGTGAGGGTGTTTATCTCACAAAAGTGAGTATGCCCTTCATGTTTTTGTAAATTTTGCATTATATATTTTCTTGGGACAACACTGAAGATGGGACACTTTGATACAATGTAAAGTAGTCAGTGTACAGCTTATATAACAGTGTAAATTTGGCGTGCCCTCAAAATAGCTCAAAACACACACATATATATAATGTTCTGCTTCATTGTATATGTTTTGTTTTACTTACAGAGGCGACAAGTAGGCACGCTACAATATCCAGTGGCCTCACAAAGTTGGATTGCAATGGCTGGAAAAAAGGAGAAAGCCTCCGGGGCTGCCAATCACCTGGAACGATAAAGAGGATATAGGTATGGTTATAGGACCTCCCGTGATTCATACACATCAAAGAAACAGCACTCTGAAGTGATAAGCTTTCAGTTTCTGAGTGCTGATTATTGATGTGTATGAAATGTATTGCTATCTAAAAGAAATTTGTGGAGATGTGCATCCTTTCACATTTAAAATAAAGTGTTTAGTAGTCATTTTGGTGAAGAATATAGGTGTTAAGGCCTGGCAAGAAAACATACATGGTAGCACTGATGTGCCACCCCAACCTGTTGAAATGGTTAAAAGGTAGGGCTTTTAGTGCCAAGGAGAAATTGTAAAGAGACACTGTTGTTGGTCTCTGTATAGTAGGCTTGGGCTTGTACATTGAAGCGCTGGCTTCCCCCTTTGTGGGCAAAGAGACAGGGGGACTGATAGCTGGATAAGCATTCATGTGCCAAGGACAGGAGGTGTGAAGCTGAACAGGAGAATTATCTGTTCAAAAGTGAGCAATTCCTTAAAGGATGGTCTAGGTTGGCAAGTGGACAGTTATAGTAGGAACTAGCTTCTGCAGGAGTCCTGTAAATTGGCCTGGAAAATTAGACTTATAGGTGCAGCCCAAGTTGAGGGACCTGGGTAGCAGGCTTGATTTGGTCAGTCCTATAAGCAGTGTGTGATGCCCAGTAAACAGTTGGATGCGTAGCACAGTTGGGTCCATGTGATGATACCTAGCTTATTATTATTATTATTATTATTATTATTATTATTTATTTTAAAGCGCCATTAGTTTCAGGGCGCTGTACATTCGAGGGAGTTACATACATAACATAAGTCAAACGAGTACAATGATAAGTGATGAATGACAATTGGCATGACAGAGGGAGAGAGGACCCTATCCGCGAGGGCTTACAATCTACAAAGAGGGGGAAAGAGACAGAAGGTAGGGGCAGACATGTTTGTGGAGGGTGTAGTGGCAGCAGGGTTATTGAAGGTTATAGGCAAGCCTGAAGAAATGGGTTTTCAGATTGGTTTTGAAGCTGCAGAAAGTGGAGGAGAGTCTGATGTGTTGGGGCAGTGAGTTCCAGAGTGTGGGGGAAGCACGAGAGAAGTCTTGGAGATGGTTATGTGAGGAGCTGATAAGAGGAGAACAGAGAAGAAAGTCCTGTGAGGAGCGGAGATTGAGTGAGGGGAGATATCTGGAGATTAAGGCCAAAATGTATGGAGGGGAGAGGTCATGGAGAGCCTTGTAGGTCAGGGGGTTAGCAACTTGAAATGAATTCGCTGGGCAACGGGGAGCCAGTGAAGAGATTGACAGAGGGGAGAGGCAGAGGAGTAGCGGGGAGAGAGGTGGATAAGACGGGCAGCAGAGTTGAGAATTGTTTGAAGGGGAGCAAGAGTGCTAGACGGGAGGCCACAGAGAAGGATGTTGCAGTAGTCTAGGCGGGAGATGACAAGGGCATGGACCAGCATTTTTATAGTGTCGAAGTTGAGGAACGAACGGATGCGAGAGATATTTTCAGGTGGAGGCGGCAGGCAAAGGTGAGGGCTTGCATGTGTGGTTTGAAAGATAGAGCGGAGTCGAGGATTACCCCAAGGCAGCGGACTTGCAGAACAGGTGAAAGTGTAGAGCCGTTGACTGAGATAGAGAGATCAGGGGCAAAGGTAGTGTTGGGTGGTGGAAAGATGATGAGTTCTGTTTTCTCCACATTTAGTTTTAGGAGACGTGATGAGAAGAAGGAGGAAATGGACGATAGACAGTCTGGGATCCGGGAGAGCAGAGAGGTAACATCTGGGCCGGAGATGTAGAGTTGGGTATCGTCAGCATACAGGTGGTAATGAAAGCCGTGTGAGGCTATGAGCTGACCGAGGCCAAGAGTGTAAAGAGAGAAGAGTAAAGGACCCAGGACTGACCCCTGAGGGACACCAACAGAGAGTGGGCGGGGGGAGGAGGTTGTGCGAGAATGAGAGATGCTGAATATCTAATCAGTGAGGTATGAGGAGGTCCAGGAAAAGGCCAAGTCCATGATGCCGAGGGAGGAGAGGATTTGTAGCAGGAGGAAATGGTCGACAGTGTCAAAGGCAGAGGACAGATCTAAGAGAAGAAGCACAGAGTAGTGACGTGAGGCTTTGGCAGTTGCTAGGTCATTGGTGAAAGGAGAAATGGCAGTGGGCCTTCTTGATGCCTAGTGATGCCAATAGTAAGACATAGTCTACCCTGTAGCAAACTGTGGACAGTATCTTTGAGGTCAAAGCCTGATAATAGGAAGTAGTTGCTAGAAAAAATTTGGGTAGTGCCAAACAAGTGTGGTCCTATGTTAAATAAGATAAAAATGGCCTGTATGGAGAATGTAATTCTAAGTTAAAGAATTGAACAGTGAAATATCCCTGTTAACTTTGTTTCTATTCTGTAATGTTTAAGAACTTTTACCACCTTGTGGGAAAAGCAACTGTCAAGCTTCTGTGCTTCATTTAAGAAATGTAACTACTAAGATTCTTGTCCACTATCTGAAAAAATAAACCTGTTTGTATGATCTACATTAGTCTGCCATTGCCTTCTTTAAAAGGGCAACCAACTTCTTGAAAAAGAGCAAACTTCCAACCATTTGGTCCACACCCCTAGTAACATCTCAGATCCACCATGGAACACCCTGGATCAGCCTTGAACCACTCATTGGGACATTTTGGGACAAGGTTTACTTAAGCCCCACCTCTTTTTTGGCCTGAGGTTTTGGGAGTCTCCCACAACAAATAGGATGGTTGGCAGGTATTGAAAAGATCTGAGCAGAAAACCTGGGGAATGGCTCACTTTCAAATAAACTTTTTGGGTGACATGTCAGAAAAGAGACACTTCCACGCCAGTTTTAAGGCGTATTAAATGAGTGAATAATGTGCCTGAATAAATAAGCCTGGCGTATGGTATTCCCTATATAGCATATTTAATGCGCCTAATTTTGGCATATACCAAAAAAAGGCCCATAGCATATTATCGCTGGCATATTTGATGCGCCTAATTTAGGCACATTCAAAAGTGTCATGCCTGGAGTAAAATGTGCCTAGTTTTGGTGTACGACAGTTCATTTATAAAGAGAATACAGCATCAACAGTTTTATGGTGCAAAATACACCAAAAAAATGGTGCAGCCCTAATGGGACATGTCGCCCTTTGTGTTTATCCCAAAATTGAGAAATGAGTAAAGAAGTAACATATATAAAGTGTACATGCATAAAGTCTACAAACAATAGTGTTACAGCTCCAAGATATAAAATCTATAATACAGTACCCACAGAACTTCATTTTCTCATAAGGTGCTACCACATGCTTATGAAATAATACAGGGCTAGACTAAGGTATTTTTAAAGATTAACTGGCTGCCGCATTATAGATGTATTCTCCCCAGAAGAACTGTTTCAGTGGAAAAATATGGTGTCTCTTGAAGGTACCATATATAGCAAAAAATATGCTGCCACAGTTGTGTCATGTGCATGGGGTCTAAACCTTAACATGTTTGAAATGTTATATGATTTGTGACAAGCTTTCAGACTAAAACAATAAAATGTATGATGATTTATTGCTCCTTCTGGCTTGGGTCCCACAACCTTTTCTAAGATCACAATTATTAGGATCAATCCTTAAAGGGGTTTTCTCACCACACCACACCACCATCTCCTTAGTCATTATCATTAGTGGGAGAGAGAGAGGATGTCACAGCATTGCAGACCTCCTGCAATAGTCAGTTCTCATGTCTGCAGAGCTGTCCCTTCCCTCCACAAGCTCTGTCTAACCAGACACCTGTATTGGTGTAAACAGTGATACATACATATACACACAGGCTGAAATGATGAAACAAATGTAAGAAATGCATTCTTCCCCCACCCTCCCCCTTTATGTTATGAGGCAGGAGGTATTGGGGGAGTGTATAAGGCTGGGTGATATGGGGGGAGAGTGAATCTGGCAGCTAGAGATTTAGTAACTGCCCAGATCCTTCACATAGAGCTATCACTGGGAGAGGATCATAGAGAGCTCAGGTGCCCTTTATTACACAGACACAGACAGCCAGCACCTAACACAGTTTCAGTTTCATTTGTACACAGTTCAGAGGGGAGTGTAGGCAGCCAATCACAGCACAAGGGGTATGTCCCAACCAGGGATGAACTAAATATTAGGCAGTCATTCACAGCAAAGGGTGCGTGGCCCTACCCCAGGCTTCAGATTTAGCTCTAGACACTCACAGATTAGCTAATAGCTGCTATACTAAATGATTTAGGTAATACAAACCGGTTGCAAAAGGCCTTATTTTTACTATCCCTATCGTTATAGATATGATCTTTGTAGTGAGAAAACTCCTTTAACCTCAAAATTTTTACACTAGAGAAAAAGCTGCACGTCAATTACCAGAACATTGGCTTTTGCGTAATTGAGGATAGCAGGGGCAAATTACAAAAAAAGAGCTTTACTTGTAGTACCAAGCAGACACTGAGTGAATGGTTGATTACTCTGTATGTCACAGGGGCCATTGGTAGGAATGGTCTGATAGATAAGAGAGTGCTATGACATGGAAGGTGCATTCTGAAATCTATGCCCTGGGCAAAAAGAGAGGTAGTCTAATATCCTGTGAATTTTTTCCAAAATTGTGGTACAACTTTGTTCTGCTTGGAGTTTTATAACATTTTACAATGTACAGCATTTGGAATCTTTACTTCTCTTTTCATCTTATTTTATAGGCCCAACTCATGCAATATATTCCTTTTTTCTACTTATTTCATGGCCTGGCATCAAAACCGGTTAGAGCTTTTTCATACTTTATTGCTTTTCCAAACTACTGTAGGTAACACATGCTTCATAAACCGTCAGATGCTTTGATATATGTCTAGTCCATATTAAATAATCCGATGCCAAAGCAAATTAGACTATTTTTCCAAATATTAGATCTGACAAGAAACAAGGCTGTAAAACCCAGGATCTTGGTATTCCGTGAGTAATCTTACACATTTTTAGTCCTGGTATTTCACAGTAGTTTTATTATTCATTTTACAGATTGAGTTTCTGTCTCTATTTATCTTGTCTGGAATTGGTCTGGAAAGGGATTGCATTGTGTGATAAATTCATAATATGCAAATTCTGAAGCATATGATTAGCTCTGGCAGACTTTTTCTTGGCGCCAAAGACAGTCCACCACAAGTGGTATCTTCTTGTGAAACAGAATCTATAGAATACGAAGTATGCTGCTGGTAAAATGTTATATCTGAATTGCATGGAATGATCAGTTTTAGCTTCTTCTTATGCCTCATGTTCTGAATGATAAGTTTCCTCGTAACCCTGTGCCAGGGAAGTAACGAGGTGCAGAGGCAACAGTCGCTACAGATCCCTGAAGCCTGAAGGGGGCGAACAGATCCTCTGCCACATAAGAAAACATTGGTATTATCAATGGTACATAGTGGGGAGGGGGAGGCTTTCTATACTTTGAGGACCAGCAGCTTTAAATTATGTCTTTGTCTTGTACATTTTGAAGTCTTTTGAACAATTAATTATGTTCTGTTGAATAATGATGATAAGGATATGTTTACATGGGGAACAGCATGTCAGTTTATGTTACAGATACCCTGCAGGCTTGTTATTGATTTTCCTTATGTTCTTCAATGGGGGAGGCAAAAAATGTAATTGCCCTGGATCCCTGTGTCAGCGCAGCTTATTTAACTGTTTGCTCATCCTTGGCACATCTTCGGGAGATGAAATTCCCCAAACAGGCAAAAAGGTGACATAACAAAGAAAAACCACTCACACTGCTATCTGCAATTCACCACAGAATAGCAAAATCTAAGGCTCCAAGTTTTCACCAGTGCCTACCATAAGGCAGGATTGAATTTGCTGCTAGAGACGCAGGTTGCTTCTGCAGAGGAGTGTTTGAAGGCAAATATGGGTTGGGAAGAGAGACAGAACAAACAAAGAAGTACAGACAGTAAAGGACAAAAAGATTAACAAACAACAAATGAATCAAGGTCAAGCAAGCTAAGAGTATGTATAAATCAAATCGGAGAAGGAGAATAAACTGATATAATAAGCAGATATTCAAAGGAATGGAAGCCGGGTCACCTAAGCAATCACAGGCAACAGGTGAGACAGGTAGAAATACCCCGCTTCAGCCATTGATTGGACACTGGTTCAGAACCCTGATTGCTTCTGTTCCAATCTCAGACTGAAGCTGGGCCAGAAGGCATGAAACCTTAAAGAGAAAGAGTTTAATTCCTAATAGCTGCCCTGCCAATTAGTCTTTTAGGCCGCAGGCTGCTTTAGGGTTGTAGCCTTCAAGATGCCACAATATATCCAGTTCAATAGACCATATACAACTCTGCATTTACTTTAAAATATTTATTAGGTAGTTCAATATAGTCTTCAATACATCAGAACAACCAAAGCAAAATAGAAGTAAAACATTTATGTTGCTTATTCATCTCTGCGGCATACAGCCAGCATAGCAATGTCCATAGTATAGTTTCATGTGAGTTTATAGCCTCATGTGAGGCAGTTGGACAAGGAGCCGAATGCACACCAATGTCAAGTAAGAAACCGAAGGTGTTGCCTTTGAAATGTCGCACTGGTGTGCATTCGGCTCCTTGTCCGACTGTCTCCAGGAAAACTCACATGGGAGTGTACAAGGCCATTGCTCTGATGGCTGTACACCACAGAGATGAATAAACAACACACAAGTTTTTACTTCTATTTTTGTTATGATTTTTCTGACTTTTTCAAGACTATATAGAACTACCTATTAAATATTTAAAAGTAAATGCAGAGTTGTATATGGTTTATTCAGCTGTATATATTGTGGATGTATATGAGCTAGGAGGAGGCTCTACTGCATAGACTATCCTGGTATTGCGATTATTTACTAAGCTGGTGTGGTGACCTACTATCGTACAAGGTTTCGGGCATCCTGACATAGACAGTCGGAATTGTAGATTTCACACTAGGGCCCATGCACTTCAAGTTATGTCTACGCTTATTAATCGTAAATTTGGATATACTTTCATGATTATATAACGGTTAGCTTAGACGAGTTGAGAAACACTGAATTATTGTATGGATTATATTAATTGATAATATTATATATCATCTTTACGTTAATCTGCAATGGATTTTCTCCTGCTGATTTATAATGGTAGATGGATGTTTTTGAAGTAATTTCCTGTTTCATTTACTGAAAGGGATTTTAATATAATGGGCTAGTATGTTAATTAATGGAATGTTTCCATTAAATTGTTTGATTAATATATGAGAAGAGGAAGTCTGCTGCTTTAGGATACTTATGAAAGCGAAGCACATTGACTACAGATCCTCGTTAAATAAGAGAAAGTCAGAGTTATAATTATTTGCAGAGCAAACATGTATGTTGTAACAAATCTCCAATTTCTTTTGCAATTCTTTGACCTTGTTCATGTTTTCCTTGTATAACAATTTTATTCATAGCAAATGGATTGGATTGCTACAAAGCAATGACTAAACCTTAACTCATAATGGAAAAGGACTAGAAGATGAACGTTTACTGAAGAGAAGCCTGACCCGTAGCTGATCATTTGAGCTAAGAAAATCTTTTGTGGTTTTTTTTTTAAAGTGGTAACTAAAATTGGATAAATGGCAAGGCTTGGATGGAAAAAAGGGGAAATGACTATTAAGGCATGTCTTAATTTTAATGAGGCATCAAACTTTTTGGGGATTATAAATTCTCTACTGTGCTCAGTATAATGAGGAAATTGTCATCCTCATAATTATCCTGAGAAAAAAACTAATTACTTGTCTTTCTTTTGACTTTTTTCCTCCAAATTAGGATTCTTGTGCAAATATTCTAAAGTCTTGATCCATAATAATAAGACACTATCACATATTTCAGGTTATCTTTGCCTTTTATCCTGCTTATCCACATTTCTCTTTGGATCTTATGTCTGTGCTGTTCTTTATGTTTTTAATATTTTATAGATTTTATAGATTTTATTGGTGTAATTTATTGATTTTTTATTTTTTAGATGATTGGGCACAGGCCCGGACTGGCAATCTCTCCTGATGGGCAGAATCCTGATGGGCTGATCTGAATGTGGACTGCCTGTCATAGTCACACAAGCAAAATTGAAAGCCCTGCTGAACCATTGAGTCATTGGCTACATAGTCAGTATCAGAGCAATCAGTGACAAATCTCAGCAGGGCCCTCATTTCTGCAGGTCAGGTCATAACACAGTGCAAGCTACTCCTCCTACTGCCTCTATTCCTGAGGCAGAAGGGGAGCACATTGTATTTTTTTACTCCAAGCTGCCAACCCTGCACCCAAATCTTGATGAGCTGTGTGGTAAGTCTGTGATAAATCACTTAACTCCTGTGTGGGGCCAGGTGAATATAGAGAATGCCCTGATATGAGCCCCCATGGCTAGTAATGATTTATATGGATACTATGGGCTGACTTTTATCCCACAGGATCTATACAGATGATTATTAGCCCTGGTGAATTATTTTGACCCCCAACTCCCTGTCATTCCCAGCAATCAGCCCCTGAAGTAGTCAATGGAGGGGTTGGTTTGACTTCTGTGGGCACTGCAGTCCCTGCAGGAGTCAATGGAGGGGCTGGTTTGACTTCTGTGGGCACTGCAGTCCCGGAGTCAATGGAGGGCTAGTAAGACTTGTGTCTTTGCGGGTCAGTACAATTCCGATGAAACCAATCAAATACAGTTGTTGTTATTTTTCTCATCACTATTTTTTTGAGACCAATAACTTTTTTGCTTTTCATGTATGGACCTCAGTGAAGGTTCATTTTTTGTGGGCTGAATTATAGTTTTTATTGGTACCATTTTCGGATCATACGACTCTTTGATCACTTTTTCTTCCACTTGTTTTGAGAGGCAAAGTGACCCAAAAATTTTAGTGTTGGTTTTGTTTTTTAACCCCTTACCAACATTTGACATATGGACACATGCACCTTTCCTCCCTCCATTTGCCCCCACCTCCCTTAGCTGGAAGCCTAATGAAGGCCTCCATAGCCGCCATGTAAGCGCTTCTATTACTTTGAACCGCCATCTTGGTTAATTACATTATATAAATAATGCAAAAGGCTTTACAAGCCCCCTAGTGGTCAAGTAACATAGGGAGACTGTTTTTATATGTAAAAAAAAAAGTTTTTTAAAGTACAAAAAAAATATTAAAAGTTTCAATCACTCTCCTTTTGTCATTTTACATATGAAAAGAAATAAAAAAAAGTTACACATAATTGTTATCACAATATCTGTAAAAATCCAATCTATTAAAATATGCCATTTTTATAAAAAAAAATCCAAACGTCAAAACTGTGTTTTTTTGGTCATTTCACATCCCCTAGAAATTTTGGTGAAAATTTATCTAAAAGGCGCAACGTTTCCAAAATGTTCCGAATCTAAGCTATATTACATCCCACAAAAAAACAATCCCTCACTCATATCCATAGATGGAAAAACAAAAAAGTTATTGTTCTCAGAAAATGGCACTGCAGCACAAATATAAGATACAGAGAATATTTGTATTTTTTTAACAGTACTAAGACATAATGAAAACCCTAAATATTTTCTAACACTGTAATCGTACTGACTTGAAGAATACAGATAATATATAATTTATACCAAAGAGTGAACGCAATAAAAATGGGGGGTTGTTCCCAGTATATTTTATGGTAGGGTCAGTTAAAATTTTATCTTGTCCTGCAAAAAAACAAGTCCCTACATACCTATGTAGATGAAAAAAATAGTTATGGCTCTTGAAAGGCGAGAATAAAAACATACGCACCCAAAAATTTTTTTGACCAAATGTCAAGAAGGGGTTAACCACGCAGGATAAATAATGTGAGATTTTAATAGACCGGATATTTACGGATGCAGCAATATCAATGATATTTACCTATTTTTATTGCTTTGTATTGTAAAATAGAAAAAGGCGGTGTTTTGAACTTTTAACTAATTTTTTATATTTTTTTGTATGTTTTTTTTTTCACTTGTGGTCCCCCCAGGGTACTTGACCACTAGGGATCGCAATCACTTATATACTAATTTTCAATGCTAATATATTGCAGACTAGCCTACAATCATGGATTCCCTATTACATTCTGGCTCAGGCCTCAGTAATGTGGTAGTCCTGGGAGCTTTTATTAGTTCCCCAGCTGCCATGACAATTGTGTTGCACCCTGTGATGATATGGTGGGGGACAAATTTATGCCGGTGTCTGACCGTTTGATTGTTGCTGTATTTTACTTATTTTAGTAGGGGAGAATGTTGTAACAAAATAAAACAAAATTGTCATAGTATGCATTATTCACCACTATTTTTCTGTGATATTGGGAGGTGGGAGTTACATTATGGGGGGCAGGGTTTGAGTTCCAGGGCTGCTTCTTGGTCCCCGTCCAGCCCTGATTGGACATGTCTTTTAGGTTATTATTCTCTTTCAAGCAGTGTGGGCTACAGTTGCTAGACTTCTCAACCATGTCATTTTATATATTATATAAGGGTTGCTCCAAAATAATTGACTCCTTTATATGAAAACTACAACAGATACAAGGAGCATAATAATAACACTTGCACAGCCTCATTTACAAAAACACAATTTTTCACTAGCTTCTCTCCACTATCATATAACCCTATATATTACAGAACTCAGCTTCTCTCCTCTATCATATAACCCTATATATCACAGAATTCAGCTTCTCATCTCTATCATATAATCCTATATATCACAGAACTCAGCTTCTCTTCTCTATCATTTAACCCTATATATCACAGAGCTCAGCTTTCTCTCCTTTATCATATTAACCCTATTATAATCACAGAGCTCAGTTTTCTCTCCTCTAATTCATATAATCCTATATATTACAAGTGCTCAGCTTCTTCCTCTATCATATAACCCATATATATCACAGAGCTCAACTTCTTTCCTCTATCATATAAACCTATATATCACAGAGCTCGGGCTTCTCTCTACTATCACTATAACCTTATATATCAAGAGATCAAGCTTCTCTCCACTATCAAAATAACCTATATGTGACGAGCTCAGCTTTCTCTCCCTCTATCATATAACTATATATATACAGAGCTCAGCTTTCTCTCCACTATCATATCAACCCTAATGTGAACAGATGCTCAGCTTCTCTCCTCTATCCCTATAAAACCTATATATTAAGAGCTCAGTTTTCTCTCCCTCTATCATATAATCCTATATATCACAGACCTCAGCTTGTCTCTTTTTATCATATAACCCTATATATTGCAGAGCTCAGCTTCTCTTCTCTATCATATAACACTATATATCACAGAGCTCAGCTTCTTTCCTCTATCACATACCGAATTCAGATAGGGCAGCATAAACCACCTTACAGGTTCTGTTTAAGAATCCTCATTTGACCCATGTCCCAGTATTATGCAGTTATCCCTTAGGCCAATTTAATGCGAGGATAAGATAGGAGTAATCCTGTGCACGTATTGTGACAACAAATCATGACCCAACTATAATTACAACATCATAGATCCCTCAAGTATAGTTGGGATTTGTGACCATAATCAGGGGCATTTCTGAATTCAAAGCACCCAATAGTAAAATGAGATTTGCACTACCTAGTGACAGGAAACTGGAACAGCAGCACAAGTACAAATAATAACGACATATATCAGACACACTTACTATTGCTAAATGTCGGAAAGCCTTCCATAAAGGTGTGATGGACCCAGACTCAGATAGGGGAACAGGGGAATCCCCCAGCGAGCATGACAGACCTGGGTTTTTTTTAAACTGCATATACGTCCTTGGGAGAGGCAGAAAGAGAGAGCAAAAGAGGCAAAAAGCAAGAGGCAGAGTATAAGAGGCATGTACAGCAGATGTAGGATGTGTCCCCAGAATCAACTCCACTGGTGGGTCCCAGAATGAAATTCCAATGGTGGGACCTAGACACCCCAGTCCGACACTGAATGGACCTCATTTATCAAAACAATCAAAGAGTAAGATTATGTTGCCCATAGCAAATGATCAGTTCAGCTTTCATTTTCCCCGAGCAGTTTGTTTGCCTCTCAACAAAAACAATCTTACTATTAGACAGTTTCGATAAATAAGGCCCAATGTTGTTACCCCTGACTGGGCTTCTGGCCCCCATAGAAGTTGCTATGGCTATTGTTACAACCATAGCCTTAGATATTCATGTGAAAACCAGATTCAGTGTTCATTTACATTTTTTTAAATCTGATACTTTTCTGTCTAGGATATTTGCTTTGGTGATGTCTTAAACCATGTCTTAAAGACAATAATATTATGGAAGAAGGACGCCACCATCTACAGACCATCTTTCTGTAAGGCCATAGTGGTAAATGAAGCTCAATAACTAGAGAGTTCCAAATTCCTAAGCCTTGTCCAGTGAACACATCCGAAAAGTTTCCCTGAGAATATGAGACTGTTAAGGGTTCTATAAACAAGGGCTGAACAGGAAGAGAGGATTTAAGAAAGGATGTGAAAAAGTCACCACAAAGGAAATTTACAGCCTATAAATTTGCTTGTTAATTTCATGCTATCACAACCAATTATCGTACGCTTCTTTTCAAACAATCTATGATGCAATAGTGTTAGGGTACGAGCAAATCATCTGCATAGAGTATTAACCCCTTAAGGACCAAGCATTTTTTTTCGTCACATTTGTTTTTTTCCTCGCCACCTTCCAAGAGTCATAACCTTTTCAATTTTCCACCTACATAGATATATGAGGGATTTTATTTAGCAAGACAAAATGTACTTTCTAATAGTGTCATTGACTGTACCATAGAATATACTAGGGAAACCCCCAAAAATTGAAGAAATGGGGCAAATTGTAACAAAATAACATACTTGTGCCATGTTTATGGGGATTTTGTTTTTAGGGAGCTTACTCGTCAATATAATTGATGTGTTTTTGGTATTCTGCAGCTTGATATCATTTTGACAATACCAAATATCTAGGGTTTTTGTTATATTGTAGTGGTTTTTGTTATATTTTCTATTTCTTAAATTTTTGCCCCAGCACTGTTTTCTGTGACTAGTAACTTTTTTGTACTTCACCAATGGTCCTTTTTTTTTTGTGGGGGGGAGGCTGCATTGTAACTTTTATTGGTATGATTTTGAGACAAATACGACTTTTTGATCAGTTTTTATTTCAATTTTTAGGGGATGTGAAATGACCAACAACCAAAATTTTAGTGTTTGGAATTTTTTTTCTGCTATGGTATTCAGCATACATGATAAATTTTATTACATTTTAATAGATAAGACTTTTACGGATGCAGCAACACCAATTATGTGTAACTGTTTTGTTATTTTTTTATTTGTAAAATGGCAAAAGGGGATGATTTGAACTTTCAATACTTTTTATTTTTTTATCAGTTAAAACATATTTTTTTCTTGACTTTCAGTCCCCCTAATGTACTTGACCCCTATGGGGCATGATTATCCTTATACCCTACCGCATTGTATAAACTATGCAGAAGATGGTTTTATCATTTCAGGTCAACCATCTCCATTTTGAGCAACTGGCACCCCGCGGAGTGAGAAATAGTGCACGGCACCATTTCTCATTCATTTAGACGCTGCAATCGCCACAGTTTCTAAAGGGTGAAACAGCAGGGAACGGAGCCAGCTCCGTTCCCTACTGTTACTGGTGGGTGTCAACTACAATTAGCAGTTTACATTACCCTCCTATGTAGCAGGATTACCGAGTAATCCCATTACATAGAAATTTAACGGCACCGTGATGTAAATATTTCATGCATGCCTATTTTTTGTAATTGCTGCTTACTGAAATCTCATCTTTGATCAAAGATGAAAAAGAAGGAAGAAAAAATTAAAACCATCCACACTCACATCCTTTGAGGAATTAAAATGTGCATATCACTTTAAGCATGGTGATAAGAAGCTGGCTTTTGTGACATGTAAAATGTTCCAGTAATACTAAATAAATGTCAGCTTGTCATGCAGGCCACAAAGAAGTTTAGTCAGGGCAATGTTTTGTCTCCAAAAACAAAAAGGATTGCTACGTATGAACATTTGCCAAAAGCTTTGACGTTACAAGAATTTCTATGTTTTATTTGCATTTTCAATTCTTCGGTGATGCCACTATTGCAATTATCTTATATTTTAAAATGGTAAATTGTATTGAAAAGGATTGTGCTGAAATAAAAAATTCCATTTCTTTATTAAATAAATTTTATTAAAATTCTTGGATAACAAAATTCTTGTTATCTTGTATTTTTAAAAATGTAATTATATTAAAAAGGATTATTCCACAATTAAAAATGTAGCTTTTATATTAAATCATGCAAAAAAAAATTCAGTTGCTAAAAAGTTTAAAAAATGCTCCTGTGTCTATATACGGCTGTAACATACTTAGTATGATGCCCCCTGGATTTTTTTCCCCTTTTCACCTATTTTAGTTTACATCGTGTTTCTTTTTTCTCTTCACATTCCAAGAATCATAACTTTTTAATGTTTCTGTCTGCATGAGGGTTTTTTATAGGAGACATAATTTTTAATGGTATCATTTGCTGTACCATGTAATATTCCTGGAAATCCATCCCACTCTCCCTCTCCCTGCCCCCCAAAAAAAAATCTTTGTGGCGTGGAACATGAAAAAAACACAATTGTGGCATCTTTTGTGGGGTTTTAGTATTAATTGAGTTCACTGGGCACTAAAAACCCAGGCGGGTTTTCCTGGTTTTGTCCTGTTTTTTGCTCCATGTTTGGCTTTTAATTTTGGCATAATAAAAGTTTTGTATTTTTTTAAGCTGGACCTTTTCTCTCTTTTTCTATATAATTTTGGGATACATGCAACTTTTTGATCACTAATGACAGATGATAAGTAGTCCCATAAATAGATGGAGGGTACAAACTGCAGATACACGCCGCAATGTACAATCGATTGAGACCCCTAGTGGTCAAGTACTCTGGGGCGGCTACAAGTAGAAGTGTAAAAATAAAAAGTTTAAAAAATAAAAAATACAATAAAAATATTAAAAGTTCAGTATAAACCACTTTGCTATTTTAGAAAAAATAAAAAATAAAATAATTTGTATCACAGCATCTGAAACAGTCTCATCTATTAAAATATAACATAATTTATCCCATACACTGAACACTGTAGAAGAGAAAAATTGTGGGGTTTTTGGTCATTTCAGGTCCCCAAAAACTGAAATACAAAATGATTAAAAAGTCACATGTATTTCAAAATGGTACCAATATAAGCTACACTTTAGCATGCAAAATATGGAAATGTGGAAAAAGAAAAAAGTTATTGGTCACGGAAAATGGTGCTGCAGTGCAAAGTTAAGAAGTAGTAGTAGTAGTAATTTTTTTAAGGTATTAAATGAAAATCCTACGTATGGTATCATACCAACCTGCAGAATACAACTAACACATCCTTTGTACCAAAGCGTGAATGCCACAAAAACAAACCACCTGTAAAAATGGGGAACTTTTTTTTTCCATTTCATCCCTCTTTGGATAATTTTTTTCATTTCCCAGTACCTTATATGGTAGGGTAACTAGCACCATTAAAAGTGTGTCTTGTCCTCATAGACAGGCTCTTATATGTCTAGGTAGATGGAAAATAAAATAAGTCATGACTCTTGGAAGGTGGGGAGGAAATAACAAACGTGCTGAAAAATTATGATCAGCTGTCGTTAAAGGGATTTTCTCACCAAGCTGTTTCACAGAGCCACAACCAGCTTCAGAATCACACTTCCTAGTTAGGTTATGGGTGGTTCTACAGCAGTGATTGGCATATCAGCCCTGCTATTCCTAGCTATTCCTGTTTCGGTGAGATGACTACAGGAGATTTATAATCTGTAGTGCAGAAGGCTACAGAGCTCTAAGGGTTAAAACTTGTCATTAACTTAGGTAAAAAAGCTCCTGGGCTAAAGATAAGACTCATCAGGGAGTGACTTATTATGGCTGGATGCTCATTAGAACAATCTGATAAGAGAAAGGTCAGGGAAAGGTCTGTGGTAGCCAAGAGAAACTTGTATACACTAGCAGTAGATAAAATCTCCTTTATCTCCTGGACAATGCATAATTATAATATCAATGTATTTGGTAATAGTCTTCATTTTCCTTTTCCTGCATGTTAAAGGTGAATCATTGCAGTGGGAAAACCCTTTTGAGGGGTTAATTCCAAATGGATTGTGTCATCAATTTGTGTCACTTGATATGGATTTCCTCATAATTTTTATACCCTTAGGCATGTGTAGGTAAAAATGGTGATCCTCCTTATCTGGGTCAGACATTGGAGGTATACTTTATCTACCTTAAGCATAAGCCTTCATATCTATACTATTAGTTTTAACAATATTTATGTAATGTTATGCCTACATTGTAGAGAACTAGCATCCTTAACCGTCATCTTTACAGTTCATTTCACCTTTTGATGATGAATATCTTGACCTATTTAATCATCACAGAGAATGCAATATCAATATGTCCATATTTATTAGGATAACTTTTAGGTGTTCGCATCTAATTAATACTTGAGGCATACATAGCAATCTTCTAGTAATTATACAGAGCTAGACTCTAAGAGACAAATCTTTAAAAGGATATTTTCTCATAAAACATATTTCATATTCCCGGAATTACATTTCATAAATTACCAACAGCCAAAGGGTGTTAAAGTGTCAGGGGTGTAGGGACATTTGTTAATTTCATGGACTAAAATCTGGACGGGTGCAGATTGGAAACATAGAGTAGAAAACCACGGCACTCTATTAATGTAATTTATTAATAAGAAATAATAATAATGGCATTAATTAATTTAATCAACATCCACTGAGCTGAGTTCTCCAAAGGGTTCTCTCACTACAAAGATTGCTTTTTATGTTAAAGATCTTACAAAAACAACTTTGCAATATGTGTCCACTAACAATGTCCTAACTATTCCTAGATCCACCTTTTGTATGGGCTGCATCAGCTCCTAACCTTGTTATAGCTACAGACCTGTTCGATCTCTCTTAATAGGCTGCCAGTGCTGGTTGATATAAATACAGACCTGGAAGACAATTCGACTCCAGTTGAGCCTTATTCAGTTTCCATCTGGAGTTATGAGGATGCGGAGCCAAGGCACATTTTCCTCACAGACTTGCACAGCCACTACCTATGCTTCTTGGCTCCTCTTCCTCATTACTTTAGATGGGCAACCTTCAGTGGACAAACATCACAAAATCAGCAAGGGATCGAATAACTATTTCCTTCACTGTATATACATACATACATGCATACATACATACATAAAGACAGACAGACAGACAGATAGAGATAGAGATGAGAGAGGCCTGTAATTGACATCATACATAGACCTCAACTATGAGAGACAAAATGAGAAAACAAATCCAGAAAATCACATGTATGATTTGGGAAAGAGTTTTTTGCATATTATTGGTGGTAAAATCAAGCATTTTCGTCAACTACAAACAAGATTTCTGGTTCTCACAGACCTGTGATTTCTTCTTTAAGAGGCTCCTCTGTCCTCCACTCATTACCTGTTGTAATGTCACCTGTTTGAACTTGTTATCAGTATAAAAGACACCTGTCCACAACCTCAATCAGTCACACTCCAAACTCCACTATGGTGAAGACCAAAGAGCTGTCGAAGGACACCAGAAACAAAATTGTAGCCCTGCACAGGCGGGGAAAGGGACTGAATCTGCAAAAAGCAAACAGCTTGGTGTGAAGAAATCAACTGTGGGAGCAATAATTAGAAAATGGAAGACATACAAGACCACTGATAATCTCCCTAATCTGGGGCTCATGCAGGATCTCACCCCGTAGGTCAAAATGATCACAAGAACGGTGAGCCAAAATCCCAGAACCACACGGGGGAGACCTAGTGAATGACCTGCAGAGAGCTGGGCCAAGAAACAAAGGCTACCATCAGTAACCACACTCTGCCCGGGACTCAGTCCTGCGTGCCAGACTGGGCCCCCTGCTTAAGCAGTACATGTTGGCCTTCTGAAATTTGCTAGAGAGCATTTGGATGATCCAGAAGAGTATTGGGAGAATGTCATATGGTAAGATGAAACCAAAATAGAACTGTTTGGTAGAAACACAACTCATGTTTGGAGGAGAGTGAATGCTGAGTTGCATCCAAAGAACACCATACCTACTGTGAAGAATGGGAGTGTCAACATCATGGTTTGGGCCTGTTTCTCTGCAAAGGGACCAGGACGACTGATCAGTGTACATGAAATGAATAGGGCCATGTATCATGAGCTTTTGAGTGCAAACCTCCTTCCATCAACAAGGGCATTGAAGATGAAACATGGCTGGGTCTTTCAACAGGACAATGATCCCAAGCACACCGCCAGGGCAACGAAGGAGTGACTTTGTAATAAGCATTTCAAGGTCCCGGAGTGGCCTAGCCAGTCTCCAGATCTTCACTCCATAGAAAACCTTTGGAGGGAGTTACTGGTCCATGTTGCCCAGCGACAGCCCCAAACTGCTCTAGAGGAGATCTGCATGGAGGAATGGTCAACATACCAGCAACAGTGTGTGCCAACCTTGTGAAGACTAACAGAAAATGTTTGACCTCTGTCATTGCCAACAAAGGATATATAACAAAGTATTGAGATGAACCTTTGTTATTGACCAAATTCTTATTTTCCACCATAGGTTGCAAATAAATTCTTTCCAAATCGGACAATGTGATTTTCTGGATTTTTTTTCTCATTTTGTCTCTCATAGTTGAGGTCTACCTATGATGTCAATTACAGGCTTCTCTCTTCTTTTTAAATGGTAGAACTTGCACAATCGGTGGCTGACTAAATACTTCTTTTCCCTCCGGTGTCTCAAGATATTTAGAAATACTGAATAAGTATACGTACGGTATATATTAAATAAGGCTAGATTGGAGTCTTATAGCCTGGAAATCTCATGCTGAGTTGACCATATCTTGAGATGCATGAAAAAAATTCTGTAAGTTTGCCAAAATGAATTATGGGAGTGCCTTGGTTTTCTACTTAGTACAATTACGAACTGAAAGTCGTCCACAAAGCACCCACCTCATCCATTGGAGTGCAACACCACTTATCCAACTGAAAACATAAAGCATTGAAAAAATATATTACATTGGCCTCATGCTTTAGATGAATCCAAATTGACAGCAGGCATGGCTAACACAAGTAGAAAGGTTCAGCAAACTGTTAGTTGTAGCCACACTGGTGGTAGCTGGGACATAAATTGGCTGCTCAAAAAGCTATCTTTCACTACAACTTTCTTAGAATCCATATCTATAAACAATATACATTAACCCCGTGTTGTTTTGGGGGACTTTCTCGTAAATGTGAGGCATAATTTGACCAAAACCTGTCCATAACTTTTGTATATGGGATGAACCCTCACTCTCCCTAATACAACCCAATTTAAATTCTTTAAAAAAAAATGCACAAAACATGTTCTCTTTGGTGTCAAAATTGCCAAAGCTTTATTCAAACCACAGAAGTACAACAAATAAAGAGGGACTAAGGTGAAGAGCTAGGCCATTGTGTGAGATTCCCAGTTGTCTAACGTGCACTGCCCAGCCAGACAGCAATAAAAGGGCAGCACGCTCTGGCTGCCATTCTAGCAGTACCAGTACACATTAGGGGCACCAATGACCTTCCTGAAGATCCTTACTCCTGCTTAACCACTGTGCCTGCTCCTAGATGACATTACCACTATGCCATCATTAAGACTAGCCACTTCCAAATCTCAGCCATGGCATGATTACGGGTCCTTGAACCTGAAATGCGTAGGCTTATCCTTGAGAAATTGCTCTATCTGAACTTCTGTGGAATGTTACCATAATTTTAAATATGAGAAAATAAAACTTTATTTGATATCAGAAGAATTTGGTCTTCCATTGGCCCCATCTATCCGACTAGAAGCTGGTATGTTTTTCTTTGCAACTAAATAATGAATGATCATTATGATATCAATTAATATTTTCCCTAACAAGGTAAAACTCTAAACGCATGTATCCCATGAATCAGTCGGTATCAATTACACTGTTCATCATACAATGCCCCCAGCATCTTGTTCTAGTAATAGAACATGGGATTTCTGGCTCTAAAAAACTGACAAATATAAGTCTCATGATACCAGGCAGCAGTACTATACATCTTAACCCATGAACTACCAACAACAAAACATAAAGAGCCACATGTATGAAAACTGTCTACGTCTAAAACTCACTTTGTTGCCCATAGCAACCAATCAGAGCACTCTTTTCATTTTTACCGATCTCTATATGAAATGAAAGGGGCACTCTGTTTGGTTGCTTTGGGCAACAAAGTGAGTTTTAGACCTAAAAACTTTTCATACATGTTGCCCAAAATGCATAGATTAACCAAGAAGAAAACAATTTCTCTAGTTTCTCCAAACTATGACCATAAACTATGTAACCCATTGAAATAATATCACCATTAGCAACAAGCTAATAGTTATACCAATTGGATAGAGTCATTTAGTGAAAGGCACCCCACATCTGTTCAGCTTACAGAAAGAGTAAAGAAAATGAACCACGTCTTCCCGTCATTCCTCAACTTTGTTCATTTACTTTAGTGAATTTGATAACCTTCACCCTTAGCCACACATACAACACTCAAGGGTACTCAGATTCCTCCCTTGCCCTCGGCCGAACGTTCCCGAAAATAAAACCACGCCATCCCTCTGATGTACCTATTTACTTGGTATTACTCTCTTGATGGCCATAATCTCTTAATGATATGGTGCAGTCAGTCAGGGTGCCTTTTTGTATTTGGAAATAGACTGCATAGCAAGGTAGAGGACAGCACCATCTTGATGCTACTTCCAATTAGCTTCAGGGCAGTACAAGTCTCTGTGTGATAGCTGGATAGTATTGTTCTGGTGACAACTGTCTTGCACATGTTTATTGTGTAGAGGCAATAGGTTCTGTGACTGTAAAATATACATGATAAGAATCAGTCATAAATTCTGGCCAAAGAATGAAAAGAACAATGGCAGATAGCTTTACTTTTCGGGAGAGTAATGATGAGCCATATGGCTGGCTGCTTAAGGTGAAGTATACAAAAAGTAAACTGGTGGGGTATATACTGGGTATACTGGTTACATTTTAATTAATAACTTTTTGTTTGGTAAATTAGAGTAAAAGTATTTTTGTTATTGTGGCAATTATTTGATGATAATGGAAATATGGGTGCCCATTATCTACTAGTTTCTCTACTTCTAGTAGTTATTGATTGCTGCTCATCCACTTTCGATGGATTGTGTATTGGGTAAATTAAATACCAGTAGCGGCCATCCTTGCTTCCTGACTTCATGACCCAACTGGCCTACTGGGATTAGAGTCAATGTCCAATCTTCCCCTTGGTCTGGGGAATGTTTATCGTACCACTATTTTGAGGTTGTTTGAAATGGGTGTTTGTAAGGCAATGTTCACACGGCTTATTTTGGGACGTATCTCGCCCCGTATTTCGTGCCGTACTGCTCGAAATACGGGCGAGATACGTCCCAGTCATTACGGTAATCCACAGTTCTCATAAAGAACTATGGATTACGTCTCCTCTCCCTGCTCGGACAATAAGCCGAGCGGGGAGAGAAGCGACATGTCAATTATTCACGGCGTATACGCGCCGAGAACAATGCATGTCTATGGGGCCGGCGGGCTGCCGGCCCCCGCCCCAGTACACACGGCGTAATTGCGGGGCGAAGTACGTCTCGCAATTAAGCCGTGTGAACATAGCCTAAGAGGGATAACACGTTTATCAGCTAGTCTCGAGTATAGGGGCATTAAATGGTTACAGATGTATTAAAAAGACTACTTGTACTACTTGTACTAGAATGCCCTCATACAGAACCTTCATTAATTATCTGGAATGAAGAACCGCTGCAGAGAGTCTCTGTCTTTGACTGACCCAACGTGTCTGTGCATTATATAGACAGGCTATTACCATTAATTTCAATTGACAATTGACTGCTACAGTTGCTGTCAGGTACTATTGCAAATTACAGTTGATTGCTGGGGTCTCAGCAATGGAGCTCCCAGCGATGAATCTATTTAGAAGAAGACGCTTCTTCGTCCAATGCAGACAAACCCTTTAAATAGATCAAGGCAGTACTGTGTTAGCCCAATATTACTAAAGTCATAGGGTTCTGAAATGATTAGCACCTTATCACAAATGATAGTAAACATAACACTCAATTAATTATAACTCACATGCAAGAAGGAAACCACCACAGGAGTAGCAATGACTTTACAGAGGTCCACATAGGGCAAGGTGGATGCTGGAAGATGATGCTTCCTTTCAGCATTCATTTTCATGTATATACATCTTGTCAGCTGATGACTTTTGCAGATCTCCATTTTTGCATAATTAAATCTTTAAAGTAATCAGTGAATATTCCACTAAAATTAGTGTTTTCTTAGGATAAAATTCTTTTTCTCTGCACAAGAGTCAGTGTCAAAATCAAGATCACATTCATTATAGCTGCAGTCATTTTTTGCATAAACCTCTCAAGTAAACCTTCAAAGGAGTGAATCACTATGTGAACAGTCAGTACTAATGGATTGCAACTGTCAATGTTGTAGAACAGGTTTGATAAGTTGAAAGAGTTTAATCCTTGTTTTTCTGTTCAATACTCTCAAGAGGCAATAGAGCATATTATTAAAATTAGTACTCAACACATTTCCATGGGAAATAATCTAAAACATAAACCCGGATCCATTTATACAGCATATTGGTTTATTTGACCATTGACCCACTCATTGCTTGATGTTTAATTGATTCTCTTTTCACTTTTCTTTTTATTGAATTTATTATAAACAATTAGTGCAACTCGTAAAAAGTTACAAGAGTCTTCAGAGATTGTGAAAGACATCAGTGGGCAAAACAGACAACAAAGAAAAAAGAATTCTTAATTTCATCATAAATCAGATTGAATGTGACCTTGAAACCTGCAGGTATGTAAGGTGCCAGAGGCAGATGCACCACAGAGGTAGGTGTGCGGTGTGTTGGTTTTGTGGGCCTACTGATTGTGTGCTGAGATTGGTAGAGTGCCAACGGAGAAGAAACGTCACAGACAGCAGCTTGGGGTCTCCACAGGCTTTATTCATGGTAATTCACATTGGGACATTCAGTTATAATGCAGACAGATGATCACAATACAAGGAGGATATGCTTCTATTGCTACACTTTATCTCTGCTTCTGCAGAACTTGCAAAACAGCCAAGCAGGGATTGCTTGCCCATTCTCCTCTGGCTATCTTCCAGGCCCAGCAGGAATGGTGTTTACATGCTTCAGTAAACTAGGCCTAGGTACCTCTGTTTTCCTAGGAAGTGTGGACCTGGCAACTGGCTACACAAGGCCAACAGCCTCTGTTTCTTCCTCTTTTATGACAGTTTCTTTCTTTCTTATCTGTATTTCTCTTATTCACTCAGGCCTAGTGTAGATGGCTTCTTATGCTGGAAAAGTTTATTAACTGGAACTCCTACCACTAACATAAGGTGACCAAAAGTCCCGCTTTAAGTGGGACAGTCCCGCTTTTGTCACCTGCGCTCCACTTCACTGGCAATGTCTCAGCAGGACACCCAATGTCCCACTTTCATTGGGACATTGCCAGTCCATCGTCGGTTTCCAAGCCACTGCCATGGGCCCTGGTGCCGGTGGCGTTCCTTTCATCTCTATGTGCCTCCTCTGGAGTATACAGCACAGGCGGCATGAGTGTCATCACGCTGCCTGCATAACCTGATGATGTCACGCCGCCTGTGCCGGGAAGAAGACGGAGACGAGTGGGTCCCTCTTCAGAGCATTGAGGGAGAGAGGTGAGTACTGATATATTTTAACACCGACAAGGAAAGCCTGCCTTTACCTGCCTATGGGGGGCATATACTGCCTTTGAGGGACATAAAGTGCCTATACCTGTCTATGGGGGACATGTACTGCCTATACCTGTCTATGGGGAAATTTACTTGCCTATATTTGCCTATCGAGGACATTAACTTGCCTATGGGGGACACTTACCTGCCTATAGGGGACATATGCTTGCCTATACTTGCCAATGGGGGACATTAACCTGCCTATGGGGACCTATACTGCCTATGGGGGACCTTTACCTGTCTATGGGGGAAATATTCCTGCCTATGTGGGAAATTGACCTGCCTATGGGGGACATTTATCTGCCTATAACTACTTATGGGGGACATTTACCTGCCTATGGGGACATATACCTGCCTATATTTGCCTATGGAGGACATTTTCCTGCCTATGGGGGACCTATTCCTGCATATGAGGGTCATTACCTGCCTATACCTGCCTATGGGGGATTTTTACCTGCCTATACTGCCTATGGGGGACATTTACCTGCCTATACCTGCCTATTGGGGACATTTACCTATCTATGGGGGACATTTACCTGCCTATAGAGGACATTTAGTTGCCTATGGGAGACATCTAGTTGCCTATTTCTGCATATGGGGAACATTTACCTGCCTATACCTGCCTATTGGGGACTTATACCTGCCTATGGGAGACATATAAATGCTGATGGAGGACATATACCTGCCTATGGGGGATATTTACCTGCCTATGGGGGACATTTACCCTCCTATATCTGCTTATGGGGGACATATACCTGCCTATGTGGGAAATTTACCTGCCTATGGTCAGAGGGAGCCAGAGCTTGTAGGCCACTGGATTGATGCGCCTGAGAATTTCAAAGGGACCTAAAAACCGAGGACCCAGCTGCGGCGTTGCGGGTGTGCCTGCGACCTGACATGGGGGTCGCAGGGACACCCGTAACAGTAAACACCCCCCCCTGTTTTAGCCTCCCCCTCTTTATGGCCCGCATCCATGATGTTCTCCTCCGGCTCCCACGATGGTGGTGATGTCGGAGACGCTCGGCAGGGGCACCTTGACGGGATCCATGGCCGAATCGAACTGTAACGGAGGTGGTAGTGGATCCTCTGGACCACCACAAGCGATGGCGTAAGACACGTCAGGCAGCGGAGTCTAAGTAGGTTCGGTTTTCACCAGAGCCCGCCGCAAAGCGGGATGGACTTGCTGCGGTGGATTATACCAGTGTCGCTACCCCTGATGTGACTTGTTTCCCGTGGAAAGCCGAGGTGTTGCGAGGTACAGAATCGTGAAGCAGGCTCGTAGTCGGGGACAGGCAGAAGGTCAGTGCAGGCGGCAGTGGCTCGTAGTCAAGGACAGGCAGAAGGTCAGGACAGGCGGCTAAGGTTCGTGGTCAAAGGACGGAGACAGAGGTTACGGTTAGTGTTGAGCGATTATTATCGAAAAAGTTTAAATCGGCACAGTTTTTATGTTGATCGAAATTTTTAGATCATGCGATAATTTAGGTTAAAATCTTTTGCATCATCTATTAATATTGCGCCATTTTCGGTGCTTCCTGTCATTTTGGCGGCCAGCAAATCAGCTTACAGAATAGAGCAGAGTGAGATTGTTTTGCGCCGTTCTTGACTGGGATGTGTATGGTTGCGATTGGCTGGAAAATCACATGACCTCGTTTACATAGAACAGCCCTTCCTGTTCATGATCGAGTCTGTCAGCGTCTCATAGCAGTAGGACGTGCGCTCTGCCTGTGTCCAAAACACCAGCGAAATTATTCTATTTCTTCACAGAGAAAGCTCTACTGTTAGCTGTGATCCTTACAACTTAGTTAGATCAGAGTTTTGAAGATTTTATGTCGTTGGGTTAGAAAATTTTAATGGAGCATCTACCGCTGTAAAGTCAGGGGGGGGCGCGGGGGGGGGCCCGTGGGCGAACACAGACAAGCTCTTTAAAGAATACTGGATAAGTTCACCAAGACTTAGTGAGACATTGCACTGCAATAGCTTTATTATTAACAGTTTTCTTTTTGAAATATTTCCTGATATTGGCAGCCTAAACTTATATTAGGATACACATCTTTTCTAGTAACTGCAGGTCCTTTGTTAGGTGCAAAACCACTTTATTATCAGTATACATTTCAGATAGGTGTTCTTTTTCAAATTTGCCATTCCAGCTTTTATGATATAGCCACCTTGCAGTTAAAAATTTGAATCCAGCAATTTTGTAGTCAGCAATGGTTGATAGGTGCCAAAAATACCTTTTTTTATAGGAATACATTTCATATTCGTTTTTTTTTCACTTTGGCGCAGTACAGCTTTGTTCATTGAGGCAATTGCAGTTAAATGTGAATACAGCAATTTTGTAGTCACCATAGGTGAATTTGTGCCAAAAATACCTTTTATTATCCGAATACAATTCAGATACGTGTTTTTTCACTTTGGCGCAGGCTAGCTTTGTTGATAGATCTACTTTGCAGTTAAATTTGAATACAGCAATTTTGTAGTCACCACAGGTGAATTGATAGGTGCCAAAAGTACCTTTTATCCGTATACATTTCAGATACGTGTTTTTTTTACTTTTGCGCAGTACAGCTTTTGTTGATAGAAGCTACTTTGCAGTTAAATGTGAATACAGCAATTTTGTAGCCACCACAGGTGAATTGAAAGGTGCCTAAAAAAACCTTTTATTATCCGAATACATTTCAATACGTGTTTTTTCACTTTGGCGCAGTACAGCTTTGTTGATAGAGCTACTTTGCAGTTAAATGTGAATACAGCAATTTGTACTCACCACAGCTGAATTGATAGGGCCCAAACATACCTTTTAATATCCGAATACATTTTCAGATAAGTGTTTTTTAACTTTGGCGCACTACAGCTTTGTTCATTGAGGCACCTTGCACTTAAATGTGAATACAGCAATTTTTTAGTCACCACGGGGAATTGATAGGGCCCCCAAAAAAACCTTTTACTATCCAAATACATTTTAGATACGTGTTTTTTTCACTTTGGCGCACTACAAGCTTTGTTCATTGAGGCACCTTGCACTTAAAAGTGAATACAGCAATTTTGTTAGTCACCACAGGTGAATTGAAATGTGCCAAAAATACCTTTTATTATCCAATACATTTCAGATACGTGTTTTTTTTACTTTGGCGCACTAAAAGCTTTGTTCATTGAGGCACCTTACACTTTAAATGTGAATACAGCAATTTTGTAGTCACCAAAAGGTGAATTGATAGGTGCCAAAAATACCTTTTATTATCCGAATACATTTTAGATACGTGTTTTTTCACTTTGGCGTACTACAGCTTTTTTTCGTTGAGGGACCTTGCACTTAAATGTGAATACAGCAATTTTGTAGTCACCACAGGTGAAATGAAAAGTGGCAAAAAATACCTTTTATTATCCGAATACATTACAGATAAGTGTTTTTTCACTTTGGCGCAGGGCCCGCTTTGTTGATAGATCTACTTTTCAGTTAAATTTTAATACAGCAATTTTTTAGTAAACACAGGTGAATTGAAAGGGGCCAAAATACCTTTTATATCCGAATACATTTCAGATACGTGTTTTTTCACTTTGGCGCACTACAGCTTTGTTCATTGAGGCACCCTTTCAGTTAAATTTGAATACAGCAATTTTGTAGTCACCACAGGGGAATTGAAAGGTGCCAAAAATACCTTTATTATCCGAATACATTTCAGATATGTTTTTTTTCACTTTGGCGCAGGCCAGCTTTGTTGATAATTCTACTTTTGCAGTTAAATTTGAATACAGCAAATTTTTTAGTCACCACAGGTGAATTGAAAGGTGCCAAAAAATACCTTTTAAATTATCCGAAAAACATTTTAGATACGGGTTTTTTCACTTTGGCGCAGTACAGCTTTGTTGATAGAGCTACTTTTGCAGTTAAATGTGAATACAGCAATTTTGTAGTCACCACAGGTGAATTGAAAGTGCCAAAAATACCTTTCAATATCCGTATACATTTCAGACAGGTGTTTTTTTCATTTTTTGGTCAGTCAAGTTTTGTTGATAGATCACTTGCAGTTAAATTTGAATCTATAACTTTTTTAGTCACCACAGGTATACTATAAGGTGCCAAAAATACCTTTTAATATCCGTATACATTTCAGACAGGTTTTTTTTCACTTTTGGTCAGTCAATTTTTGTTGATAGATCTACTTTGAAATTTAAATTTGAACCCAGCAATTTTTGTTTTGATTTGAGGGATTTGAGAATAGCTGTGATTTTGCCCGTCTTTTAATAAGAGACTTTCCAAAGCTCTTCCATCCCTTTCTCAAATTTTTATTTTTCTGAACTTTGGAGCAAAATTCAGGTGGTAAGCGAGCAAAGAGGGGGTGGGACATGGATGTAAAGTACGAGGAGAAGGTGCTCCTTCCAGTGCTGGCCACAAAACGCATGCCAGCGGATCGTCAGTTGCAGGACCGTCAGGCCTGTCATCGCTGGGTCAGGGCCCTGTGAATCTCAGTAACGAACAGCGTCGCCCATCTGTCCTTCAGTGGTTAATTGCAACCTGCATCCAGCAGCTTACCTCCTTGTCCTCCGAGTCACGGCCACAAAAGTCGTCATCAGCTTCATCAGCATCCGTCCAACATGAAGCAGCCAAATGTCAACTCGTGTACCCCCCACTGTGGATAATCCATTTTCTGAAGACCTCTTTGATGACAAAATACGTTGGTTCAAAAGGGCATGTTTAAAAGATCAAGAGGCCAAAGAGGATGATTTTTTCTCTGCTCTGACGCCCAGTTACTGATGCCATCAGAGGAGAGAAGGAAGCCGGTCAATGGGCAAAAATCCCAGGCGGTCGGCAACGCCTTGCAGTCCCTCTTGCTTGTAGCCCGCAGCTCCTGGATGCAGAATGTCAGGACGACTAAGTCACCTGGGGTTGATGAGGGAGGGACATTGCGGATCCATTGTGGTCTTTTCAGCAGAATTTGCTTGCGAGCGCTTTATCACTGGACGAGGAGGAAGACGATGGAGTAGTGTCAGTACGGGTCCGGCCTCAAAAAGGCAGAGGGCGATCGCAGAAGTCCGCTGATATGATTCCGCCAGCCACGGTCAGCGGAAACCCCGCTCCTCGCTTATCGCAGTCAAAAAGGTCCAGGACCTCTCAAGTCTGGGCCTTCTTTGAGCAAGCCTCTGATTCACCCAGCGTGTCATTTTGCCGCCTTTGCCGTAAATGCATAAGTAGGGGCAAGAACCTTAGATGGTTTAAAACCACCACCAACAGGGTTAGTCACATGCAGTGAATGCATGAGTTGAAAATGGAGGCAACACTTGGCCAAAAAAGGCCAGCCCGACGCCGGAACCTCCAACCACTGTCACACCCTCTTTTCTCGCCCCTCCTCCTCTGCCACCACCAAGGTTCCTCAGCTGCCCATGTCTCTCAGAGTCATGATCAGGGAACAGCCTCCGCTTCAGCCTCCACCGTCGCCCGAGACCACCAGCACCCCCAGAGACCCATCCTACCTCTTCCTCCTCCTGCCAGTTTGACGACCTGCACGCCGTACAGCGGCCAGTCTAGCAGCCAGCTTTCTGTCTTCCGGTTTGGGAGCAGAAGAAACATTTTATTACCCAAACCATCCCAAAGCCAAAAGATGAATGTCGCATTGCCAGGTTTTTGGGCCCTTGGAAATGTTGCCTTCCGTCTGGTGGACACAGATGGGTTCCGCCACATCATGGCCCTTGCCTCCCCCCAATACCAGATGCCGAGCAGGCATTTCTTTGCCAGAAAAGCCGTCCTTGCCCTGGCCAGCCACGTGTCATCTAAAATTTCAAGCGCGTTGTCCTGCACTGTGGCCGGAAAGTCCATCTGACCAAACCGACACATGGACTAGTAAGCACGGCCAAGGCCGCTATATCTCTGTTGCAGCTCACTGGGTGAGCTGGGGATGTCTCTGGGGGTGACGGTGGCTCTCAGGCCTCGGCGCACGCTCATCAAACCGCAGGGATGGTGCAGGGGGTCTTTCCCCCAAGGTCCTCTGTGGCATCACGTGCCCATAGAAATCAGGCCGGTGTTGAAATTAATCTGCCTTGGAGACCGTCCACACACAGGTCAGGAGCTGTGGACGGCTCTAAGCAACGAGACCGAGCGCTGGCTGGGTGGGCCCAAAAACCTTGTTTCCAAAGGGAAGGTGGTGTGCGATAACGGGCGAAATCTGCTGGCCCCCCCTTAAGATCGATAGGGTGGAGCACATCCCCTTTCCTGGCACATGTCATGAACCTTGTCGTCCAGAAATTTCTAAAGAGCTACTCGGGTCTGGACTGCCTGCTGAGGAAGGCTCGAGGTCTGAGTTAACACTTCCGCCAATCGCACCCTGTTTCACCCCGCCTGGCTGCGTTGCAGCGTCAGCTCGGCCTCCTCGTCAACCGTCTCATTGTTGATGTGGCAAAAACGCTGGAAATCCACCCTCCACATGCTCCCGCGATTGTGGCAGCAGCGCAATGACATTAAAGCAGTACGAAGTGACACATGGCCTGACAAGCAGCGGTGCGGACCTCGGGGTGTTGAGCCACCGAGAGTGGAGGCAGGTGAAAAAGCTCTGCACCATCCTTGCCAGTTTTGAAGAAGCCACCAAAATGGTCAGTGCGGACCAGGCCCTTGTTAGCATGAGCATTGTGGTGATCTTAGTTCTGGAACAAACGTTGGACACTCTGAAACAAACAGGTCCCGCCAGCGACGGAGGAGGAGACGGACACAGATGCGGACACGGAGCCTTTCTCTCCGTTGAATTCACAAGGCCCGACAGTTTTCTCAATTTTATCGGTTTTTCATTATGCAGTGGGTTCGGGGTCCAGGGCTAGTGGGAAGGCATCGCATCAGCTCTCAGGGTGCATCATCTCAGGCAAGTCAGGGCTGTGTTGAAGCTGTGCGGAGGCAGCGGAGGAGGAAGAGGTATTCCTAGACACCGACGTTACCGACGTTCCCTGCCTTGGAAAGAGGTTGGCACGAATTTGAGGCGGAGGAGGAAGATAAGGAAGATCAGTTTGCTAGTGCCTCTCGAAACCCCGAGGCTTGGGAAATCAAGGCTCATCTCTCACATGAGTGCTTGGATGCTCCATTTCCTCCCAAAATGATCCTCGCATTAAGGCCATCAAAATGAACAACAGTTACTGGGTGGCCACCCTCCTGGATCCCCGGTACAAAACAAAAACTCAGCACTTTCTCCCCCCCACCCAAAAAAGAGTAAA